>JAMXBB010000006.1:3417005-3616176 GCA_024138015.1 Lumnitzera littorea
GGTTGTGGGGGGGGGGGGGGGGGAGGGAGGGGAAGGATTGTGGTGTGGTGGCGGGGGAAGGGGTGTTCCGTAGAAAAAGGGGATGACGGTGAGAGATAAAGAGAGATTGAGAGAGAATTAATGGGGTGGGGTCCGATGGTGATGAAGGGAGATGAGAGGAGATTAGGAGATGAGATGTGGAGAAATTGAGAGATGAGAGGAAAAGAGATTGTGAGATGAGGGTGGGGTCCAGCCAAATAGAATACAGTGAGGGTGAGAGGAGGGTAGAGATTGAGAGAGTGAATTAAAGGGCCGGGACTCTAATGATAAATATGTGGCGAGAGAAAAATCTGGTGAGAGAGAAAAGTCTGGTGAGAAAAAATGAGTGAGCCGAGAGAGAGAAAAAGGAAGAAAGAGGTTGTGGCGGATGAAAAAAAAGATAGGGTAGGGTTTAGGACATTTTAAGATATTTTAGAATCTAGGATGTTTTTCAAGAAAATTAAGAAAAATAAAATATAATTAAAATAAAAATAAAAGAATAAAAAATATTAGGAAAATAGGAGAAAAATTAAAATATAGAAGGATGTAGTGTAATAACAAAAATATATACTTTATTTATAAAATAAAATAATCTAATTTAATGCTTCTATAAAATAAGAATTATAGGAAAATATTATCAAAACTTTAATTTAAATATCTATTTTATAAAATAAAATTTAAAATAAGCCTCAAAATAAACTAAAACTTATAAATTAACACTTTTCTTTATTAGGATATGTTCTAGATAAATTTTATTAATTAATTATTATTTTTAACATGACTGGGATGTTTTACCTGTAGCTGTTTATGCATGGGTGGCATAGGATGAGGACAGCCATGGACTACAGCAAATTTTTATCCGAGAAATTGGAATATATAAAAGAAATGTTTCTCTTTATGGATCGCTTATGACGTGTATGTGTGAAACTGTAAATAAAAAATGGAAGTTTTTACAACTACTTAATAGATAGTTTTCCTAGTATATAGGTAATGTATGAAAATTATTATGTGCTGATTTATGTCTAATTTGGAACGCTTCGGGTCAATCTTGTTATGTTTGTTCATTTTAAAATTTCTATCTCAAATCGTTGCTTCTATGGATATTTTGTCTCGGACAAAAAAAAAAAAAATTCCAAATATATGATTTAAAAAGATAAAAATTTCTGTTTTTTTTTTTCAAAAGCTGGTCGAATATATTTGGATTTTGCTTCGTATCTTATTATGTATGCGTGTGAAACTAAAAATCATTTGCATATTTTAAAGTGTCGATTAGTAAAATATTGACGTAGGAGAATTTTGAATTTATGATCACGCTTTTCTAACTTTTTGAAAAATAGTGAACTCGAAAAGAAAGTAGAAAGGCCGAAGGACTCAAATGATCCAAGTAGAGAATTAATAAAAGGCATACGACTTTTTTTTTTTTTCCAAAAAGAAATATATAATCTTCTTTTATGGGAGAAATTCTTTGGTCCGATTACTCAAAAGCAACAATACAGTAAAATAGAACATATCAGCAGTAAAAATAGTTGACAGGTTTCATGAGAAACTTTCCATATTCTCATTTTTATTATTGATAAGTATGATTTATTGTAAAGTCTTCTGATAATTTTTTTGAGTTTTAAATTGTTAAATTTTACACTTAAAATTTAAAGTTATTAAAAGTCATATTCAATTAAATTTTACTTGTTAAATTTATAACTCTATCTTCTTTAAATTTATAACAACTAGCGTTACTAAAAAAGTTCCTTTACAGATAAGTTTTAAATTTGATTAATAAAATTTAATTATACAAAGATCTTAAATAATTTCAAATTTAAAATAAAAAATCACTAGGTTATTATAAAAAGGGAAAAGAATTTTAAAAGTTAAAAGGAACCTTACGTGAACACAAGAGGTTTGGATCTCTGAAATAAAGTTTTCTTCAATTTTGCCCCAGTATTAAAAATTAGGGTGTAAATAAGAGGAATCTATTTACAAATTACTCAATTTTATCTTGGTACTTTTACTTGAATTTAGTTGATTGCAGCTCAAGCTTGAACATGTGTTACTTATGTAGTTTATCGAATCTAGCTTGAACTTTATTTCAACTCGAGAAGCTTGTGAACTTAATTAAAGAGACGTCAAGTTTAACTATTAATGGAGTCGGAATTAAATTTAAATTTAAACTTTTGTTGGGTATTATTTTTAAGTAGGGCTCAATATTTTATTAACTTGATTCAACTTATTTATAATCTTATTTAAAATCATTTTGGTTTTTTAAATATTTATTATATTATCATAATATCATTATCTCCCTTTTAATTTAATTTTAATAGTTAATTACACGGGTTAACATCTAAAATAAAAAGAAAAGAATTGAAAAGAATCAAATTGAGTGAATCCGTGGCGTTTTGGACGGGCAAGTGTTTCTAATAATTCTCCCAGGAAAAACGAGAGTCGTTTCCGGGGACGAAAGACAATGAGCAGCAGTGGCTACTGCCATGGTTGGAAAATTCAATGTCACAACGGTAGTTGTATTGGTCACGATGAAATCAATGCAGGGTTAATTGGATTTTTCCAGTCTCGTACAATTTTTCTATCTCTTCCGCTTCTGTCTTGTCATCACTTACCCGACTCCATTATTTAAAGTGTCTGTGTCCACTATGAACTGACACACCAAGAAAACTGAAGAACCAGAAACACCCATTTCACCAATTATTTCTGCTTCTGCAGAAGATAGTTGTCCTGTGCTTTAAGAATGTTTGGTTACATTGGCTGTGGGAACTGATTGCTTCTGAGTAAGTTTTGAAAACTTTTGTTTCTTGAGATTGTTATTGCAGGAATCGATTGTCTTTTGGGTAGGTTCTATAACCTTTTTTTTCTTGAGTTTGTTATGTTCAGACTTACTGTTTTATTCTGTTATTTTGTTGTTACTTCTGGGTTTATGAAATCGGATGCTTTTGTGGCTTTTTCAGGAAGGTTAGTTTAATTTAGGTCATATTGACATTGTATGACACTATTTTGTTGCTATTTCGGGAAAGAAAGTTTTTTATCTTTTCAACAGTGATGGCATATTCTATGAGTAAGGATAAGAAAATGCTTACAAGTTTTCTTTTTTAACGTTTAACAACGACTTCTCACGAACTTATTAATATTTTCCTTCTGAATTTTGAGATCAGGAAGTTTTCTTTTTGAAGCGAATATGTTATGTTGTCACAACATAATATATTTTTGTTGTTGATTGCTCTTTGTTAGATTTTAATATTCATATGTAGCGATTCAAAGGGATAGGGAAAATTTGCATCCTCACTAAACTTGGAATGTAGAAAATACTGAAAAATGATATGAGCAAATTTTAATAAAAGAACAAAATTTGCTACATATCATATACAAATTGAACTTTTGTATGTTAAATTTTGTACCTCAAATTTGAAGTTGTTAAATATGATAAATTCATTTAAATTTTTACTTATCAAATCAATTATCTTATCTCCTTCAAAATAACACAAATTCGATTATTAAAAGTTATAATCAGGTATATGATATTTAGTAACTTTAAAACTTTAGGAATTTGACAGACATCGAGAGTTTAGCTAGTGATTTTTGACAATTATTTTGAATTTAAATGAATGCTAAGATTTCTCAATTTTTTCATGTATGCTTTTTAACATTTTTACCGGATTTGTGAACTAATATAATAAATGGAGGAAAATTTTTTGAATCCTACAATGTTAGCAATTTGATGAACCAAGAATAAAATTGATAGTTGGAATTTCGGGTGAATTGCATGAACAGATTGACTTCTTCACTTTATGTACAACCCTTGCAGTATTTGGATCGGTAAAAATCAAATGAAACCAATAGAAAAGAGTGAAAAGTTTATATTTTGTAACTTAAAATAGAAGTGGAAATCTAAAGAAATCAAGAGGAAAAAAGTAGAAAGTTTTCCACTTTTAAAGCAAAGCAAACCATGTTTCTCTCCAAAATTAGAAAGAAAGCAGTGGAAATGAATTGAAATTATAAAAACACTCCTATTTATGTGTGTTTGTTATGTAAAAATAAGGGTAATGCCATGGATATTAAATTACTCATTTTCTTTAATTTTTTTCTTAAATGTCCAAACATAAAATAAAATAAAAGTAATATTTCCTATTTCTACCTATTTCATCTCTTCTTAAATTTGCCAAACACAGTGTGAATATGATCAAGCATGTCGCATCCAATAGCGGAGGCCAACGAGAAGAGCCCATTTGGTTCACTGACCCCCGAAGAATTCTATGCGCGACATTCTGTTAGTCATGGTTCTGAGTACATAACCAATGCGAGAGGTCTCAAGCTGTTCACCCAGTGGTGGATACCGCTTGCCCCGACAAAAGTCAATGGAATTCTTGCCGTGGTTCATGGCTACACTGGGGAATCTAGTTGGCTCGTTGAGCTTACATCAGTCTTCTTCGCTAAAGCAGGCTTCATTGTGTGTGCAATTGATCACCAAGGCCACGGTTACTCCGAAGGACTTGTAGCTCACATCCCTGATATCAATCCTGTTGTTGATGACTGCATCCAATTCTTCAATTCATTCCGTTCACGGCATTCGCCATCCTTACCTGCATTCCTATACTCCGAGTCCCTCGGTGGTGCCATTTCTCTTTACATCGTGCTCCGGCAGAAGGGAATCTGGAATGGTCTAACTCTAAACGGAGCAATGTGTGGGATAAGTGCGAAATTCAAACCTCCATGGCCGTTGGAGCACTTACTTTTCATAGTCGCAAATCTAATACCCACATGGAGGGTTGTTCCTACACGTGGTACTATACCAGATGTGTCGTTTAAGGTCGAGTGGAAGCGAAAGCTTGTCTTAGCGTGCCCAACAAGAATTGTAGCTAGGCCACGAGCAGCAACAGCCTACGAGTTCATAAGGGTGTGTAGAGAGCTACAAGGAAGGTTTGAGGACGTGGACGTTCCGTTTCTAATTGTGCATGCTGGTGAAGACGTGGTGTGTGACCCTAAATGCGTGAAAGAGATGTACGATCGTGCATCGAGTGCTGATAAAACCATTAAAATTTATCCAGGTATGCTTCACCAGATGATTGGAGAACCGGACGAAAGCGTAGAATTGGTTTTTGGGGATATGTTGGATTGGCTTAAATCTAGAGCGAAAGCGAGGCACTAAAGGGGCAGATGGAGGAGGCAATTCGTAGACGGTCGTGAATGGTGGCCAGCAGAATGGTTTAGGTATTCCAATAGTTGTGATAATAAGGCCTGCTCATATTTAGTATGCCAACGTAATGTTTACTGGCAAGCTTTTAGTAGGTTCTGCAACAACCTGTTCCTACATGCTTGTTGTATTATATTAGCTTTCGAATTTGGATACTATCCATCTAAGATCCCTCCATTTGACCCAATTTAGGTTTCTCGACATAGGACAGGAGAAGTAAAAATTATAAAAGAACAAAAAAAAGAAGTGAAAGCAAAGAAAGCACGAAAATCAATGAAAAAAATTAATCTAACAATTTTTTTATAATAGAATAACAAAACCTTAAAAGATATATTTAACAGTTTCATATCATTAGATTAAAATGATAGCTTCACACTATTAATGAATTGTATAATCTCACACTATACAATGAGACTTTGATAGTTTCATATCATCGATAAGAAAAAGAATAGTTTCACACTATCGGTGAAAAAGAAAAAATATTACATCAATTTAAAAAAAATAATTTTATTCAATATCTAATCACTTTTCTTTAATTGATTACAAGCTTTACTTATTTATATGCATACTAAGATCTAATATTCTAAAAAAAAAACTAAATCTTAATAAATATAAAAAATAAAAGATTTCATAGCTTCAATAAAAGATACATATCTAACCAAATCTTAAAATATAAGATATTAATAATATAATATTTAATTTTTCTTGATCTGCATCATTCTTCTTCTCTTAAAAAGATTCATCCTCAAATCTCTAAGATTTCATCTGAATCTTCCTAGATCAAACAACAATCTGCGAAAACCAATTTTGAATTCATGATTGAACAATTCTCCATGCTTCTCATCAACTTTCCTTAACTTGAAAAGATTCAATTTTGATAAATGGATGTAACCTTGATTTTGATTGTTCGTAATGCATCCTATCGAGCCTAAAATTCAGTTTTCTTTTTTTTTTTTTTTCCTATTGGATTTCCCAATTTCGAATTAATACTAAACCTAAGCCCATTTAATATTAATCTTCGACTAGAAAAATTAGAAAATTCCAGTTTCTTGAAAAAACTTTTGAAGTTGCTACTCGACTAGAGTCGGGGAAAAGAGAAATCGTGATCAATTGGGTAGTTGAGCATGACTTGACTACTAGTCTTCGATTTTAATATAATACAAACTAAAGAATTCCGAATTCAGAGGCTAACCTATTAAACCCTAACGGGTATCACTATCTATTTTTCGAAATTATGTTTATTTTTCAAATTATCCTATTTTAATTTTTTAAGAAAAATAAAAAACCTAACTTTCTACAGATTTTATTGTCGCCTCAAAAGTGTTTACGTATCTGTTAGCCGAGATCAGACAACCGTAGTTTTTTTCAAAAACCTTAGTATGTTGGTTAATTTTAATTTTGAAAATCGATTGGATTTACATTTTAATTGATTTAATTCATTTTTAAAAAATTTAAAGAGTCCTAACTCTTGAGAATTTTTGTTTTATATAGAAATACTCTAAATATCTTATTTTTTAAAAGGGTCTTTTATTAATTTTTATTTAAAGAAAAACGACTTTCTATGTGATGAATTCTTAAACAAGATCTAATCCTAAAGAAAAACCAATTTTAACAATCCCTAAGCTAATATATATATAGATATATATCCATATTACTACTCTTAAATAAACATTTACGTAAATCAATACTTAATCTATAAAGAAAATTAATGTTAAGAAAGAACACCTAAGTTAATATATATATGCATCTATATCTCTACTTATTAAACAATTATCTACCTAAATAAAATCATATCATATAATATATACATCTCCTAATATATACATATCTTATATATTACATTGTATAACTAAGGATCTAATAATAATAATAATAATATATATAAATAAAATAATGGTAAATAAATGAATGAATAAAAAATTCAAGATTAGAAGAGAACTGAACCTAATCTTCAACTATTCAGAAGTATAGTGTCCACAATTTGGTTGTGCTTACGTGTAGTCCGCAATAGGGGCTAATTGACAAGTATTGCTCTTGCGTACGTGGTGTAATGAACATGGACAAACAACGTGATGGTTTACGTTGCTACGATGAGCATGGTGCAATGTAGAGTGAGCTAATCGGAAGCGTACGACTTGGTGATCGTCAAGCAATCAGTGCTGTTGATTAGATGGAGGGTGCGTGCTGGACTTTATAATCAGTTGTATGTGTTTAAGATGAAGTGGACAGCAACTTTGCTCAAGTGTAGGAGTGATACTCTTACTGTTGTTGTTTGATGTCAAGGAAGTTTAGGCTACTTGTACGACTCTGGAGTGGTCATGTGGCTATGTTGTAGGCATGTCAATGGTTATATGCATTGGACGATGGACAGAGCGGTAACAGTAGCATTGGTTACTGCAATCAGGGCCTACTACAATTAGAGTGCTTGACTGATTGGTGGGGAGTGTTAGCTTGCGGATTGATCGGCGTAGTATGCGTATCAAGCTAGTGTAGGCGTTGGCTGTGCGTAGTCGTTGCTATGGAGTTATCGTACTATGTTTGGAATTGCTGTACGGCATTGGTCAAGCTTACTACTATCAGGTATTGGTTAGGATGTAGGGTTTTGGTGGTGTAGCAGTGGGTTCGCGTGGCTTGTATGATGTGTGTTTAATAGAGGCTACTATGAATGTTAGGTTAGTACAATGGGCAGTAGGGACTTTGACAATGGAGTTATTGATCAGATGGAGGTTGCGCCTGCTGCTTGTGAACCAGGTGGTAGATGATGTACTATGGAAAGCGGTTATGGCAGTTGTTGTCCATTGTGTGTAGCTTTATGTAGGCAGTGCTGTTTCAAGGATGGTCGTGTATGATATTAGGGCTTAACGATCTTGATGAGTCTGTATGTATTGAGGATGATGGGCACTGGACGTGTAGGCAATGAACTTAATTGAGTGAAAGTGGACAGTAGTATTTTTTTTTTCTTTTTGAATGTATATGTGTAATTCTCCCTACTTTATGCTGTACAATCTGCATTTATAAACTCCAGAAATAAAAAAGATAGAAAATTAAAAGGTACAAAGGTACGTAACGAGATTCAAATCCATGACTTCATGCTAAGTCCATATCAATATCCAATGCTTATCCATTAAACCGTTAGTCTATGTCTTGATTTTTAATACAATTAAATTGTACTTAAACCAAACAACTCTCTAAAGCTATTTGAACTAAACCAAAACTAAACTAATTAACCCTAAAATAATTTATTTCCTAAAAATCTAAAAATTTTTACAATTTTTTCTTTTCTCATTTTTTTGTATTTTCATCATTTTTCAATTTTTATTATTTTTATTTATATTTTTTTTAATTTTTGAATTAGGACCCTATTTAAAAAAAAAAACGAAAACGAAAATGAAAACTATAATTATTAGGGGCAAAAATCGAGTGTCTACAGCTGCTCCTCTTTGTAGTGAAGTTTGATTAAAATTTTGACACAAAGAAAAAAATGATATAATTGTTGCCTCAGGATGACTCTATCCTAAGAAGCTCTATGACCAACTAGTTAAGGATTTGATGACCATAAGCTTGAAATGAAGAATAGTGAGGATAATGCCCCTATGAGCTGGCAAGAACCCTAAAGAGAATAATGAGAACTTGGTCGTGCCCCCTAAGAGCTAACTAACCAAGGCGAGTGAAGCACTCCTTGAGCTAGCTAAGATCCTAAAAGATATGAAAATTTGGCCATACCTCAATGAGCTAATTAACCAAAGCAGGCAAAGCGTTTATTAAACTAGCTAAAGCCCTAAACTAAATGAAATGGGTAAGCGCTCCAAGAGCTAGCTAAGACCCTAAAAGAATAGAAGAACATGGTCGTACCCTAATGAGCTGACTAACCAATACAAGCAAAGTGCTCCTTGAGTTAGCTAAGACCCTAAACTAGATGAAATGGGTAAGCGCCCTTAGAGCTGGATAAAACCCTAAAAGAACAAGAAAACTTGGTCCCGCAATGAGCTGAAAAATCAAGGCAGGCGAAGTGCTCCTTAAGCTAGCTAAGGCTTTAAACTGGATGAGATGGGTAACCACTCTTAAAAAAAATGATAAAACTTGGTTATACCCCTCATAGGTTGATTAACCAAGGTAGGCAAAGCGTTCCTTGAGTTGGATAAGGCCCTAAAAGTGAAAACTTGATCGTACCCCTTATGGGCTGACTAACCAAGATAGACAAAACGCTCCTCAAGCTGGTTAAGGCCTTAAAGATATGAAAGCTTGGTCATGCCCTTCATGGGCTAACTAACCAAGGTAAGCGAAGTGTTCCTCGAACTGGCTAAGGCCCTAAAGATATGAAAACTTGGTTATGCCCCTCATGGGCTGACTAATTAAGGCAAACGAAGCGCTCCTTGAGCTGATTAAGGCCCTAAAAGTGAAAAGTTGGCATTGTACCTTATAGGCTGACTAACCAAGGCAAGCAAAGCACTTCTCGAGCTGGCTAAGGCCCTAAAGATACAAAAACTTGAATCGGGATAGTGCTCCATAAGTTAGCTAAATCCCTTAAAGAGAACATATATTGAGACAACGCTCTAGAAGCTGGTTAGAAGCCTAAGAAACTATGGATTGCGATTGCGCTCTAAGAGCTGGTTAGATCCCTAAGTGAGAATTAAATGTCTTAGGAATCTAACTATCATCCTTAAGGAGAGAACAAATGCAAATGCAATATCTTAGAAAGCTCAAAACCACTTACCTGGCTCTAGTGATAATTCCTAAACAGTCAAATCTTTTCTTGAGCAATCGGATTAGAATCACCGGTTTGACCCTTTCTTCTTCCTCTTCTTCTTACTCTTCTTCATCTATCTCTTCTTCTTCTACCCGTTTTTTCTTTTTCTTTTCTCTCTCTTTTTTTTCTCTTTTTTTTTTTTCTTTTTCCTTTTTCCTTTTTCCCTTTTTCTCTCTTTCTTCTTCTCTTTTTTTTTTCTTTTTTGAAAGAAATTTAAGCTTGAAACGAATACATGTATGCTATACTTAAAGACACATTCGAGAAGGCGACTTAAACATATGGAGCGTCTTCATCTGTTGAGTAAAGACATTACATCTTGAATTGTCGGTCTAACTTAATCGATTTTCCGTGCAAATTTCTTCCCCCTAGTAAGTTTCTATTTATCTGCCATTCATTACTCTTTCTGAACATGGCCTTATCTTGAAAAATAAAAAACAAATCTCTTTTTTTCAAGGGGTAAACCGTAATAAAGTATTAAGAGAATTTTTATCAATTAGCATCATTCAAAATTAAGTGTTTATTTTTCTCGTGTTTCTTATACATAGGGTTTCTTTGGATAGAGCAAGAAGTGGGGATTTTTAGCGAAATGAGAAAGTAGCTAGATATATTATCCAATGTCGACGATCACTAAGAATACTAACTTTGCTTGTAGAAAATGAAAATGAAACCACAATAATATTAAGATTGTTTTCATTTCATAATCTAACCAAAAATCTTCTTGATCTTTTAAGGATAGTACATCTTCAATGCATCAGCATTTATTAGGTCCCTTAAGTCTGGACTATCCATTTGAGATAAAATCAAGGCTCCCCCAAGCAATACTTTCTTCACAATGTAAGGTCCTCTATAGTTCGGAGCAAACTTCCCTCTCAAGTCTTATACATTAGGCAAAGTTTTCCTTAGCACCATGTCTCTTTCCTTAAAACTTCAGGGTTGCACTTTCTTGTTAAAAGCTCTAGCCATTCATTGCTGATAGTAGATATTGTGGCACGAAGCTACCAACTTGTTCTCGTCAATCAGATTCAACTGCTCAATTCGTTTCTTTATCCAATCAAACTCATCCAATTAGGTTTCTGCCAATACCTTGAGAGATGGAATTTTGACTTCTACTGGTAGTACAACCTCTATCCCATATACCAACGAGTAGGGGGTTACCCTTGTTGATGTTCTGATACAAGTTCAATAGGCTACAAGTGCAAACAGTAACATCTCATGCCAATCTCGATATATGACAACCGTCTTCTCAATAATTCTTTTGATATTCTTATTGGTCGCTTCCACGGCTCCATTCATCTAAGGCCGATAAGGAGTGGAATTTTTATGAATAATCCTGAACTACCGGTACAACTCTGACATCAATTTATTGTTCAAGTTTGTACCATTATTGGCAATAATTGTCTCTGGTGTCCCATACCAAGCCAGTATGTCTCTTTTGATGAACTTGACCACTACTCCCTTCATCACATTAGAGTAAGATGAGACTTCAACTCACTTACTAAAATAATCAATAGCCACCAGTATAAATCGGTACCCGTTAGATGCCTTTGGAGTGATTGGGCCAATGATGTATATTCCTCACATTGAAAATGGCCATAGTACATATAATGTATGCAATTCTTAAGGTGAAGCATTTACTTTGTTCGCATAGATCCAGTACAAATGACAGTGTCTAACATGTTTGATGCAATCTCCTTTTATAGTCAACCAATAATATCCCATCCTTATGATCTTCATGGCAAGCATGTAATCATTCATGTAGGAGCCACATACTCCTTTATGCACTTCTTTTATTAGCGACTCAACCTCTTTCTCATCTATATACCGTAATGGCGTACCATCAAATGATCATTGGTACAAAGTAGAATCGCTTATCAAGTACTGAGTAGCCAATCTTCTGATCATCTTCTTATCCTTCTTCTCGGCCTCTTCGAAGTACGTTCCATTTTGCAAGAATGTTTTGATATCATGGTACTAAGGCTTTTGATTATATGAACTTTCGTTTCCAAACAAAAAAACGGGCTTTTCTTTAACTTCAATCTTAACTGGCTGAATCTCTACTCCTCCCGATATCTAGATCATGGATGGTAAGGTAGCCAGAGCATCAGCGAATTGGTTCTGAACCCTTGATATGTATGTAAATGTAATATTTTCAAATTTAGCTATCAACTCGGCTAAGTGTTGTGGTAAGGTACTAATTTGAGGTCTTTCGTCTTATACTCAACCCTAGCCTGGCCCATGATCAATGAAGAATCTCCATACACCTCTAATTCCCATATCTCCTTAAACAATGTAATTTTAAGTCCTAAAATACATGCCTCATATTCTGCAATATTTATTAGTACATGGGAAAGCCAGTCTTACATCCATCGGGAATTGTGTCCCTTTAAGGGACATTAGAATTGCCCCAACTTCACATCCAGACATATTAACTGCTCCATCAAAAAACATTTTCCATCCTGAGGGCTTCTCAATTGCTTCACTATCATCACCATTTTCTACTACCAAGATATTTTCATCAGGAAACTCAATTCGTGCTTCTTGAGGGGTATCCTCAAAGGGACTCTCTACAAATTGATTTGCTAAGGCCTGCCCCTTAACTAAGCTTTGGCTTACATACTTGATGTCAAATTCCAACAACATCTACCACTTTGAAACTCTACTGATAAGGGCCGGTTTATCTGCTAAATACTTCAAGGGATCATGTTGTGTTATTAACTTGATTTGGTAGTACATTATATATTGTCTAAGCCGATGCATGACGCAAACCAATGCACAACAGGTTCTTTCGGCTTTTGAGTATTTCTGCTCCCTTTCTGTAAACTTCTTGCTCAAAGAATAAATAGCCCACTCCTTCCCTTCTTGATCCTTCTGACCAAGCACGGACCCCATGGATTCGGGCAATATGGTCAGGTATAAGAACAATGGCTTTCCAAGCTTAGAGGCCATCAACACTGGTGGATTCATGAGGTATTCTTTAATTTTTGTGAAAGCCTCTTCGCATTTCTCATCCCAATCGATCCTCGCATTCTTTTTCAACAGCTTGAACAAAGGGCGGCATTTATTTGTTAGCTGAGATATGAATTGAGATATATAATTTAAATGCCCCAACAACCCTCTTACTACCTTGAGTGTGCGAGGAAGAGGCATGTCAATTATAGCTTTGGCTTTATCATGATTGACTTCGATGATCCTTTGGCTAATTATGAAACCCAGTAATTTTCTTGATGTCACTCCAAAAGTGCACTTCTCCAAATTCAACTTCAGTTGAATTTCCTCAATCTATTAAACATCTTCCTCAAGTTTTCTAAGTGATCTTCCTCTTCCTTGGATTTCACAATCATATCGTCAACATATACTTCTATTTCTTTATGCATCATATCATGAAAAATCGCAACAATTGCCCTCTGATATGTTGCATTAGCGTTTTTGAGCCCAAACGGCATCACTTTGTAACAAAACATATCCCAAGTTGTAACAAAAGTTGTCTTAGTCTTATCCTCTTCAGACATCCGAATCTGATTGTGATGAGAATCAAGCTATAGGACCCCTGACCCGAAGTTAAGCCCGAGGGGTAGAGGGGTTGGCACGACGAATCCTTATATTCCAACCAACCCCTACCAAAGCCAAGTACTTCCTTGCCAAGTCACCTTTAATGCTATGCTATATGACCGCCCATTATCCTGTAGTATACCGAGTTAATGAATTACGCTCTGGTGCTAAGTCAACCTTTCATTTGGCATCATCCATGCCGAGAAGCTGAAAGACAGAGAATCTGGACTGACTAAGTCATCCCTACTCAGACAAGCCTACCTGTCCATACTTTTTGTTTGCATCTCCTAACAATCTCGCCAATGCAGCATCGCTACGTGTATAGTATCGTATGCAGAATCTGTAGCACCAATGATTGTTTTCCTTATATATTCTTTTTTACCCTTTTGTATCATGTATATTGCTTCTTTAGGAAATGTCCTTATTGTCTTTTCCTTTTTGGGCAAGTTACCCTAACTTATGAGTATAAATATCCTTGTACTTGTAACTGTAACATAACAAATTACCTTTAATATACTTAAGTACTTTCTTCTTTGCGTAAATACTGTTTGTTTACTCTCGGCATCACTCTTATTCTTTCCCTTAAGTAAGGTTAAGTGGCAAGTATCTTCATTAGACCAATTCATACATCATATCGAATTGTGCCGTGAGTCCTTAGAAGTTCCATTGATGCGTCATATCCTCTAGAGTTGTTCGTAAGTTTTTGTTTATTGTTTCATTCTTCCTTGTCACTCTTTTTGTACCTTTCCCCATTAACCCTTTTCAAGCTTTTTGTAAGCTTGGACCCATCCAGCGACCGGCCTTGTCTGTTTTGTTCTATTCTTGGTCATAGTTCGCACCAAGTGGACCTAGTTTTTCCTGATTTACCACATGATAGTTAAACTGGGTAGCCTTATAATTTTTTGGTGCCAAAGATACATGGAATGTATACCTCTTCGCTTTTGGGGCTTGCTCGCTTGTATGGAACTTAAAAACCTTAGGCTTCTTATCTAAACTAATGACGTTGATGGTATAGTCATAAAAAATCATACCAATAATTAGCCCATGGTTTGGTAGGGGATTATTGTCAATGTTCGAAGCTGGGACTTCTACAAAATCTAACTGCATTGTCCCTTCATCTATTAGGTCTTGAATTATATTGCTCAGTCTCCAACATGAATCGGTTGAATGCCCTACTTTCCTACAATGATATTCACATTTCACCGTAGGGTCAAAGATTCTCGGCCTATAATCGTCACTAAGAAGTTCGTACCGTATCAAATTATCTTTTTGTAACTTCTCGAAGACTTGACTTAAGGGAACCAGTATTTTGGCAAACTGTCTAAAAATCTTATTAGCGTGAGGCTAAGCTCTGAATTGTTGTTAAGTCGAAGGAGGATTTGTTCTAAAGGTAACTTGAGTGTTTGGTTTGACATTTGAATTTAACATGCTAACCATGGATTCTTTAGGCTTGCTGTTCGCTGGTTTAGGACCAAAAGATGAAACCGGTGGCCTTCTATCTGCTGGCTCTTGAAGCTTTCCAGAAGAGATGGCACTTTTAATCCTGCACCCCGCTACTACGACTTCAGCAAAATTGGATGAGGCTTGCTCGATGAGATGGGAGAAATAGGGCCTTTCCAAGGTGTTAATGAAAGCTGATGTGAGCTCCTTCTCAATAGTAGGAGTATATATTCTTACAGCTAAAGACCTCCACCTTTGAGCATATTCTTTGAACGATTCACTATTCTTTTTCCGCAGAGCAACTAAATCCATCATAATCAGAGCTACTTCTACATTGAACTTGTATTGCTCATAAAAAGCCCTAACAAGTTTCTCCCATGTATTTATCTAGTTCAAGTTGAGCTAAGCGTACTAAGTTAAGGCCGGTCCCGTCAAACTATCTTGGAACGTCTATACCATAAGTGAATCATATTAGACATATTTACCCATCTTCCTAACGTATAACCTGGTATGAAGGTTGGGGCAACCTGTCCCATTATACTTTTCAAATTCTGATACCTTAAACTTCTTCGAATAAGCTCCAATGTCATATGTAGAAAACTCGGTGATCCCTACCTGTTCAAATCCATAATACCATGCAAGCGATTTCATCTTCTCAGCTATCTATTGCATCAATTTCTTTTCTAGTTCTTTCAAGTTGTCTGTGCTAGGCCTAAATTGGCCAATCTTAAGGCCACATATGTATTAGGTTCGAATGTCAGGTTGACTTTCAAATAAACTCCATCTAACTTAAACGGGTCTTTTGGATAGTCATGCTCTACTTCGGGAGCCTCAGTATTCTTCCCTTAACAAGCTTTGGAACTTTCCTCATTAGTTAGTGCCATGGCTTGAAACAAAGCAATGCTATTTGCTAGGAAGCTCATTTGTTCTATCATTTTCTCCATAGCCCTTTCTATAGAATGGAACTTTAAATCGGAGGGATCATTGATTTCATGCTTTTTGTCATCTCCTTAAGTGGTGACCATCCTGGCCTAGAAATGTGTTCTAATTGAACTTCTTTGAAAGACTTGACGTTTGGGAGCTATGTTGAGATTTTAACTGATGAAAACTTAATACAGGGTTAGCATATATTATATTTTTCTAAAAAAAAGTCATTAAAAATACAAATGCAGGATGCATGGCACACGAATGTAATGAAAATTAAGAATTAGCAAGAGACCTTTGTTGTGGCAAAACCTAACTAATTTTTATTAGTCTTTGCAATTATGAAGCTTTACATCACTTATTTTGTTCGAAAAAGAATCCTAAAGAAAGAAAACATTAAAAGAGTCTAAAATCTAAATTATGATCTTCTTATGACTAGTGAGCTTGTCTGGAGTCTTTTTCCTCTTTCGAATCTTGGGAGCCTCTTCTTCCTTGCCCTTAATTGTTTTCAATTGTGCTTCTAATGCCTTTATCTTCTCGTGATACTCCTTGTAGCAGTTCTCCAACTCCTGCTCTCTTTCACTTGCTTTCTTAAGTTCAGATTTGATTGGGACTTCTTCCTTTTCCTTTGTCTCTTGCATATCTTTGAGCTTCTTCAGTTGGCGATAAAGAAGTCCTTTGGTTGTCTGGTTCCTACCTATTATCCCCTTAGTAATAGGGGTGGTCTTTTTTACGCACCAAAGAGCTTAGATGCTTAAGAGCTTAGCAACTTTATTAGCCACCAACATGTTGGGGTTATGAAAGTCTAATGAGACAACTTCTAATTATGGTATTATGTCTCCAATGAATCCATTAGCTGGGACGTATTCGGTACAAAGGTTAAAGTCGATCAAGGGTACTACCTTGAAATTTTCACATCCTCTTATCATTTCCCTACTTACAAACCACCTGGGCATCCATAATAGCTGTTCTATTTTCAGACTTTGAAAGTATTAGACCCAATAGCAGGTAGCATTATCTTCTAGCAGCTCAATTCTTTCTTCAAAAGACATAATGAGATTGTATTGCTAGGTAAACTCAGCCCAATTGAAATCAAGTTAGTAACTTCTCATGTGACTAACAAACCAGACTATAAGTAGAATCATATTGCTCTTCAGAGATTCTTGTTTCTTCTTTTTGAGTTGATTCAGTGACCAGATTTGCTCGACCAAGAGGGCTGGGACATATGACTTCCCTTCAAGAAATTAGATTACGATTTCTACAACTTTGAAGTAGACTCGGTGTCTATCATCAAGGAACAAAACAGTGTTGAAGACCACCAAGATAAAAGTGTTGACTCGATGCTAGTGCCATGCTTCCAAGTTTGCATAAAAAACCTCCCGTTTATCTCTATGCTTCAGTTCAATAGAAAACTAGTCCATGACGTCCTCCAATCGAATGGTCTTTCCTTGATTTAGAACCTGATTATCTCAGTTTTTCTGACTCCCAACAGCTTGCTGAAGATCTTTAGCGGTGCAGCTTCGAAATCCGGGACGTAGATATCATCTGTGATAGTAAGAGCCCATAACAATTGGGAGTACTCTTCTAAGGTTGAGCATAGCAAATGTAGGCCTAAACAGAAACTAACGAATTCGAGCTCCCATAAACAAACTAAGGCCTACACTAAAGTGACGTTCACAGAGATCTTTTACAGGGTGAAGATAAGCCCAATCTTACTCTTGATAAACTCTTATTGATCTGGGCTGAAGAGTTGGAACCACATCTAAAGTAATCTTTAAGGCCAATATGGTGGGTGGACATAGATTTCTTCAAAAGGCCCTTGACTCGATCTCACCATACTTATCTATAGAAAATATAAAATTACAATCACAACCTATTCTAAACTTTACACAGAATTATTATAAGCTATTTGCAAGGAAATATTACAACTATAACTTCACCATTGTCACTGTTGGTTTACGTTTGTCACATCATGGGTTCTTGTAATTTAAAAAAAAAAAGGTTTTCATCCGAGCAAAAGGGTGAGTTCTAAAGATCCTTCAGTTCTATGACCATTCTGTTTTTCAAATCAACGATTCTGTGAACATATTTAAACTTAAGTGGGGTAGCCTGATTGGTCCCAAAAAGTGGTTGACTCACAACATCCGAAGCTTATACAATGCCCCCCTCCCTCCCTCCCACCCTCCTAAGGTCCTAAAACAGTCTGGTTTTAACCGTATCTACTATGCATTTATGATATAAAAAATAAAATAAAACTCAAAAACTATTCCCCTAAATTAACTACAACAAAAAACTATTAGTATAAAAAAGAAATCAAATAAAATAAATAAAAAATAACCAACTCAAGTTTTTTTTATTATTATTATTTAAAAAAAATACTAATTTTAGTAAATTTTAGTGGCTAGCCCTCTTAATGGCAGTCCCTAATGAAGTCGCCAAACTATTAAGCTTGAAATTTAGTTTTTTTTTTTTTTTTTTATTAGATTTCCTAATTTCCAATTAATACTAAACCCAAGTCCATTTAATATTAATCCTCGACTAGAGAAATTAGGAAATTCCAGTTTCTTTGAAAAACTTTTGGAGTTGTCACCCAACCAGAGTTGAGAAAAAGATAAATTGTAATCAATTGGGAAAATAGACCATGACTTGGCTACCGATCTTTCATTTCAATATAATACAAAGTAGAATATTCTAAATTCGAGAGCTGACCTATTAAACCCTAACGAGTACCACTATTTATTTTCCGAAATTAGGTTTATTTTTCAAATTATCCTTTTTTAATATTTTTAAGAAAAATAAAAACCAAAATAAAAAAAAAACTAAGTTTGTACAGATTTTATTGTCATCCCAAAAGTGTCTACGGACCCGCTAGCCGAGATCAGCCGTAGTTCTTTCCGAAAACCTTAATGTGTTGGTTGATTTTAATTTTGAAAATCGATCGGATTAACGTTTTAATTGATTTAGTTCATTTTTAAAAAATATAAAGGGCTTTAATTCTTGATTGTTTTTGTTTTATATAGAAATAATCTAAAAATCTTATTTTTTAAAAGGGTCTTTTATTAATTTTATTTAAAGAAAAATAACTTTCTATATGATGAATCCTTAAACAAGACCTAATTCTAAAGAAAAATCAATCCTAACAATCCTTAAGCTAATATATATACATATTTATATCCATATCATTACTCTTAAATAGACATTTACTTAAATTAATACCTAATCTATAAAGAAAATTAATACTAAAAAAGAACACTTAAGTTAATATATATATATATATATATATATATAAACATCTATATCTCTACTTATTAAATAATTATCTACCTAAATAAAATCATATCATATAATATACTTGATATATATATATATATATATATATATATATGAAACTAATACTAAGAAAAAATCTCCTAATATATACATATCTTATATATTACATTGTATAACCAAGGATCTAATAATAATAATAATATAATATAATTATGATAATAATAATAAGATATATAAATAAAATAATGGTAAATAAATAAATGAATAAAAAATTCAAGATTAGAAGAGAACCGAACCTGATCTTCAACTACTTAGCAGTACAGTGTCCATAATTTGGCCGTGCCGACATGTGGCCCGTAGTAAGGGCTAATTGACAAGTGTTGCTCGTGCGTACGTAGTGCAGTGAGCGTAGATGAACGATGTGATGGTTTATGCTACTGTAATGAGTGTAGTGCAATGTGGAGTAAGCTGATTAGGATGGAGGGTGCGTGTTGGAATGTGTAATTAGCCGCACGTGTTTATAATGAAGTGGACAACGGCTATGCTCGTGTACGAGAACGACACACTTACTGCTACTGTTCGGTATCGGGGAAGTCTGGGCTGTTTGTACAATTGTAGAGTTGTTGTATGGTTATGTTGTAGGCATGGATGGATGGGGAAGATGGAGATTATCATTGATGGTCATGTACATTGGGCGATGGATAGAGCGGCAACAATGGCGTTGGTTACTGCAATCAAGGCCTTCTGCAATTGGAGTGCTTATCTGATCGGTGGGTAGTGTTAGCTTACGGACTGATCTACGTACTATGCATGTTAGGCAAGTGTGGGTGTTGGCTGTGTGCAATCATCGCTGTGGAGTTATCATTCTATATTTGGAATTGCTGTGTGGCATTGGTCAAGGTTGCTGCCATCGAATGTTGGTTAGGATGTGCGGTTTTGGTAGTATAGCAGTGGGTTTGTGTAGCTTGTATGGTGTATGTTTGACAAAGGCTACTACGAATGTTAGGTTGGTGCAGTGGGCGGTGAGGACTTCGACTGTAGGGCTATTGATCAAATGGAGGTTGCGCCTGCTGCTTGTGAACCAAGCAGTAGGTGGTATACTATGGAAAGTGGTTGTGGCAATTACTGTCCATTATGCGTAGCTATGTGTAGGTAGTGCTGTTTCAGGGATTGTTGTGTATGATATTGGGGCTTGATGATCCTGATGTGTTTGCATGTATTGAAGAGGATAGGCACTGGACCTGTAGGCAATGAATTTGATCAAGTGAAAGTGGACTACAGTTTTTTTTTTCTTTTTGAATGTGTGTGTGTAATTCTCCCCGCTTTATGCCACACGGTCCGTATTTATAAACTCTAGAACACATCGTATCAAATCGAATCTAATTTGATAAAAATTAAATTAGATCTGAATAATTTATATCAATTCAAATCTAATTTAATAAAAATCAAACTAATTTTAAATCTTTTATAACGATTTAAACCCAATAAAAATTATATTAAAAAATTTTGATTAGATATGGATCATGTACGCTTAACCCGCTTTTTTGTAAAAATAAAAAAGATAGAAAAATAAAAAGCACAAAGGTGCTTAGCAAAATTCGAACTCATGGCTTCAAGTTTACTTCATATCAATACTCCAATACTTATCCGTTAGACCATTAGCTTATGTGTTAATTTTTAATACAATTAAATTGTACTTAAAGCAAACAACTCTCTAAAACTATTTGAATTGGACTAAAACTAAACTAATTGACCCTAAAATAATTTATTTCCTAAAAATCTATAAATTTTTATAATTTTTTCTTTTCTCTTTTTTCTTTTTGTATTTTCATCATTTTTCAATTTTTATTATTTTTATTTATATATATTTTTTATTTTTGAATTAAGACCCTATTTTTTATAAAAACCAAAACTATAACTACAGGGCAAAAATCGAGTGTCTACACATCCAATCTCCTCGTTTTCTATTGTCATAAAGACTATATTTTTCTTTAAATGGTTCAAATCTTTACATTGAAGTTCTTCCATAAACTCGCATAATTCATTATTTAGATTAATTTCCTTATCAATATCCATATAGATATAAGTTTGAATAGGATAGGAATTGATTTGACATAACCTAAAGAATGTGATATAGGAGGATTTAGAATAGACTCACTAGCTTTCTTTAAAATAAAATCAAAAGACTCATATAATTTTTCATCTAGCTCACCACCAATGATTTTTTTTTTTTCAATCTCTATAAATTTATTATGGGTTTGAAAAGGGATTGACTCAGTTGTAGGTGGAACTAGCATAATCTTGCTAATATACTCACAAATTTCCTCTATATCCTTAGGTGCATTATCCTGAATATTTTTATGATATCGTTCAATTTTAAAAGAATTGTATGTTATACTAGTTTCTTAGGACAATATGTGAGACTTGAGTTATGACATGTTTAATTTAGGAATTCTACATTAAAACGATGGTTAATGCATTTGAGTTGATAATTGATTGTACTTAACATAGTCATAACCTTATTGTTCTTTGATATAAATTGCTTAAAAAAATTATTAAAAGTGGATTCCATGTTATTGATATTTTGGTGTATAATGAAAGTAAATTTTTTTTTCTAGGTCTTAGGAAAGTACATTAAAGTTAAGTTCTAAAAAAAACAAGATAATAGGCTTTAAGAAGAAAATTAGTGTTTAGCTTTGATACCAAATTTGATGTAAGATAATAGAAGTGAAAATTATAAAAGAGTGAAAAGGTAGTGATAGTAGGGAAAGCACAAAAATTAATGAGAAAAATTAATCTAACAATTTTTTTATAAAAGAATAATAAAACTTGAAAAGGTATATCTAGCAACGTTACGCCAATAGGTTAAGATGATGACCTCATATTATTATATGAGATTTTGATAGCCTTACACCATCAGTGAAAAAAAAAAAAAAAAAGACATCACTCCAATTCAAAAAAATAATTTTATTCAATATCTAATCACTCTTCTATAATTGATTACAAGCTTTGCTTAGTTATATACATAACAAGATCTAATATTCCAAAAAACTAAATTTTGATAAATGTAAAAAATAAAAGATTTCATATTTTCAATAAAAGATACCTATCTTAACAAATTTTAAAATATAAGATATTAATAATATAATATCCCCTTTTCTTTATTTATATGATTCCCCTTCTCTTAAAAAGATTCGTCCTTGAATCTCTATGATTTCGTCTAAATCCTCTTAAATTAAATAACAATATGCAAAAACTAATTTTGAATTCATCGAACAATTCTCCATGTCTCTCATCAACTTTCTTTAGCTTGAAAAGATTTGACTTTGATAAATGGATGTAACCTCAATTTTGATCGTTTGTAATGTATTCGATCTACTCTTTTTCTCTTGTCGTAAAGACCATGGTTTTTTTTTAATGCTTTAAATCTTTAAGTTCTTCCACAAACTCACATAATTCATTGTTTAGATTAATTTCCTTATCAATGTCCATATAGATATAAGTTTGAATAAGAATTGATTTGACATAACGTAAAGAATATGATATAGGAGGATTTAGAATGGCCTCACTAGCTTTCTCTAAAATAAAATCAAAAGACTCATGTCATTTTTCATCTCACTCACCACTAATGATTTTCTTTTTAATCTCTGTAAAATTATGATCAATTTGAAAAGGGATTAACTCAGTTGTAAGTAGAATTGGTACAACCTTGCTAATATACTCATAAATTTCCTCTATATCTTTAGGTGTACTAATCTGGATATTTTCATGATATGGTTCAATTTTAGAAAAATTGTACACCCTACTAGTTTTTAGAGGTATGCAAGCGAGTTGAACAGGCCAAAAAACCTCGATTTTAACCTATTTAAAAAGCAAGTTAAACGAGCTGACTTGCAAGCCCAATGTGTAAATGTATTAAACAAGTAAACCTAAACTGACCTACTTCGAATTACGAGTTAAATGAGTCGAGTTCATTTGGCCTATTTTTAAATAGGCTAAAGCCCACTTACATACCTCTACTAATTTCTTCAGACAATAGTGAGACTTGAGTTATGACATATTTGAGTTGGTGACTCATTGTACTTAATATAGTCATAACCTTATTGCTCTTTAACATAAATTACTCAAAAAAATTATTGAAAGTGAATTCCATATTATTGATATTTTGGTATTTAAATTTTTCTAGGTCATAGGAAAGGATATCAAAATTAAGTTCTAAAAAAAAAAACAAGATAATAGACTTTTAAGAAGAACCTATTGTTCGACTCTAATACCAAATTTGATGCAGGACAATAGAAGCAAAAATTATAAAAAAGTAAAAAGTAAGGAAAGTAGGGAAAGTACGAAAATCAATGAGAAAAATTAATCTAAAAATTTTTCTATAAAAGAACAACAAAACTTGGAAAGGTATATCTAACAACCTTACACTACTAAATTGAGATAATAGCCTCACACCATTATATTAAGATGATGGTCTCACATCATATGATAACATTTTAATAGTCTCACACTATCGATAAGAATAATGATGGCCTCATACTAACAGTGAAATAGAAAAAGCATCACACCAATTCAAAAAAATAGTTTTATTCAATATCTAATCACTCTTCTCTAATTGATTACAAGCTTTGCCTATTTATAAACACTAGTGAACGACGCATCGATAATGCGTGTGCAAATTAAACAACATTAAATTTATATCTTTAAAAAGTTACCACTATCTACTCTGTAAAAAATCATAATTTTTATTAATATTGGTTTTTATTAATAATTTTAAATTTTAATATACATTTTTTTAGTGATATTTCATAAATTTATCATGTCTATTTAAATTATTTTTTTAGAATACATGAATTGGATTTTATTTTGAGAATACATGCATTGATTTTTATTTTAAGAACATATGCATTGATTTTTAAACTAATTATTTTGGGTGGTTTTCAATAGTTATTTGCATTAAAGATAAAGTCAAGTAGAAGCTATTTTTTTGGCAATTGGAAACATGCAATATAATAAAAGTTAAATGTAGTTTAATGTGAACATGGATAACAAACTTTAGATTTAACTTGCATCGTAGATAATAGACTTCCAATTTAACACGAGTGCTGGAGTTATTGAAAATACAGTTACAAAAGTGGCCAAGTGGCATGAAGTTCATGGTATTGTGGTAGAAGTATGCATGAATAAAGTTACGGTTTGAAGCAGTTGTTTTCTTGAAAGTAAATGTGGGAGATATGCACTAAGATCATGTTATTGAGAGTTGAATAAAAAGTATTTTTTTAATGATAATAGATATAAGTGGAGAGAGGGAGAGAGGATGAGAAATTTTCACGATGGGAAAATTAACAGGAAGAGAGAAGAAAGATAGGAGAGAGAAGAAATGGCATCAAAGGGGGAGAGAGAAAGAGGAGTAAATGTACATATTTAATTATATTATAATATCTTTATAATTTTTAAAAGTTAATCTAATATTGGTTTTTTGTAATATATATTAAATTATAGGTCTAAATGGTAATTTTAGAGGAAACAATTGCGTAAGTCTCGATATGTTTTAATAATATAGATAATAAGATCTAATATTTTAAGAAATTAAATCTTATCATACCTTCAATAAAAGAGATCTATCTAACCAAATGTTTAAATATAAAATATTAATAATATAATATCTACTCTTTCTTGATTCGTATCACTTTTAAGATGCCCACATGGATTATTAGGTAAGGGGTGGAAATAAGGGAAAATTATAAATAACCTTCTTAAATTTTGATTTAGATACGGTTGTTCTGAACTTTCAAAATGTGCTTTAAAACTTTAATAAATTAGCAACATAAAAGATATTTCTTTTTTTAGTTAAAAAAAACTCACACTATCATCAAAGTTTATAAGGTGTTCAAGGATATCTTCATTAGTTTAGGAGGTATTTATACATCAAAATCAAAGTTTAAGCGAGTTAATTTCAACTTATAAGAATTATTTATTAATTTATCCAAATTTAAGAGATTTTAAAACACACTTTAAAAATTTAGGAGATCAATTCACACATATATTAAAGTTTAGAGGGGTAATTTGCATTTTTCCCATAAAGATAAACCCTCCAATTTTAGATCATCTCTTCTACTTTTTATACCACATCCTTTTTAACTCACAGGTATTTAAACTCGTAAGTAACTCGTTCAAAACCTCCTTATCCTATAAAACAACTAGCCAATCAGCTGCACTATCATAAATAATTTTTCCCCACTTTAAAGGAATAATTTTAGATATTGAAATTTATCGATGGGAAAACAAAAGTAACAATGGAATATCTACACAATTGTCACTTTCATCTTTAAGGTAAATGTTTTGTTTTATTTTACTAATGATTATTTCAAACTATAGTTTGATTATCCAATAGCAGAATTAAGGAAAGCATAAGAAGTTACAAAGTCATGAAGTATTTATTTCAAGAACTGATAATGGATATAGTATAGAAAAAATATTAAATTTTTATCATGATCCCTGTTATCCCGTATAGCTTGGCTAACGGTGTCAATTTTGTGCTCTTGCCGAAACATTTCACCTCGATTTGTGATCATGTTAGGGGACTTCCTCAAATGATGGGCTTATAAAGGGGAAAAGAAAAAATAAATAAATAAATAAAATATAAATCTAAAAAATATTGGTCTTGAGAAAATAATCATAGATCTATGGCATTTAAATTCCATCTTGAAGAGACAATTTTCATAGTTATACAATAGATCCAAATAGATTTAAATTAAAACTAAAATTACCTTTTTAAAGAAGTGATTTCAAATACCATATTTTTAAGACGGATATTTTTTAGTTTGTTATCTTTATTTTTTGCATTTTTTCTTGCTTTCCCCTATAAAGTCAATCCACTAATAGCCAAAAGATATTAAGGCTGTCAAATAGGAATGTTTAGCAATGGTTAAAAGCATATAAAACTTTAATGTTTTCTCAAATTAAAAAAATATTTTTTTTGGGTGAAGATTATCTATTTACAATTTGATTGATTTCATAAAATGACCTCATGGAATTCTACCATGTTCATTTGCTATAAACGCATGTTACTAAATAAATGGCCTCAAAGAAAATTTTTTCCCTCTTATTGTAATCCCTATCATTCCATAAGCTATAGAGATGATTGTCTGATGATATGAAGAATATGATATAAGTGAAGCTTTTATTCTCTTAAAACAGGATTTGTAGAGATGGAATAATGGAATGGTCTTGTCATTATTTTCTTCGGAATCGGTATTGTGATTTATCTTATTTTTTATTTATACTTTTTTAAATTTAAATCATCAAATAAATTTTGAATTCAATAGTTTAGATTTTAAGAAACGTAAACGAATGGCAAGATGAAGGATAAGACCGTAAAATCTTCAATTTTATATTATGAAACTCAACTTCAATTTGATAAAAAAAATATTTGCTTTTTCGTTTTTCTTCGGAGGTTAGTAGATGAACTCACCAATATTACAAGATTGGATTCCTCATTATGGGTTAACTATATTAATCAAAGCTCTAAGTTATAAAAAATTATCACAATAACCTTAATCAGTTGCGATCTTTAGTGGACTTTAGCAATAACGGACAATGGATGGTAAAAGTAACGACTGACCATCAATGATTATGGTTAATATTTAATGAAATATATCTACAGAAAATCGAAAAAAAAAAAGGTTCTAGATTTTAAAAAGAGGAAATTATGTTTCTTGTTGTATAATATATTTTTACTGATTACAAACAATTACTAATCGATGAGAAACAATTCAGTGAGTTATATATACCACATGTTATGTAGATTTTTTTATGGTTCCGTTCTTATTTATTATAATACTGCTTTCGCCATCCATCTCACTTTTAATATGTACTCTTTTAAATCTAAATAATTAAACAAATTGTTAATTCAATGGTTTTAATTAAAAGAAATAGAAATTAATGGTAAGATGAGGTATGAGACTAGTTCTGTCAAAATGGAGGATAAGATGAATCTCCTTATGTTATGTATATATAGTATATAATTACTAATAAGATGTTGATATATATAATGTATACAGTGAAGGTGAGCATCCAAATATGAAGGTTACGCACGTACTACATGATAGATGCACAACGCATGACTAGAGAAGTAACTTATACGAGATAATCAGGAGAGAAATATAGGGAAGAGAGTAGGCGATCTTAACAAAACTCTAATACTTGTGATAATAGAGAGAGGAGCTAAAAGGCATTAAACTTTATAGTCGATGAAGAATGGGATAACGTTCTTATGATGTTTAAGTGTTTGATCTTTTACAGTGAAAATCCAATAAAGTATCAGTCTTCGTGTTAATTTTCCTTTGTCAAAATGAGGGATGGAAAGGGGTATTTATAGAGGATAGTTCTTGATCTTTTCTGTTAAATCGTAATGATAATCAAGAAATAGAATTCATCCATTCTCTTTGTGGACCTTGAATGGGCTCCTTTCATGGGTTTAAACCCAATAAGACCTTATTCTTAGTACGAGTTAAGTTGAAAAATTATATCGAATAGATCGATCCAACGGCAATACTTGAAGCTTACTATACCAAATCTCCCTTAATCATCTCAATAATTTATGAACCTAACTTCTTGAGTTCTGTAACCTTAGATCGAAGATTCAAATTCATTTAATCAATGAGCTTGAAGCTCAATACTAAATCTAGCCCTCTACGTATGCAAATCACACGTAATAGTTGATTTGGAAATTATTCTTTTCATTGTTTTGCCAACATCTTATTTGTATTTATACATCATGTGTATAAAATATATAATGTATAATATCTATTAAATCTTTTTTTCCCAATAAACACCGTTTATTACAATTCTCGCACTACCACTTTCCATTATAAGCTATCAACATCTACTACATTTAAGGATTATAACAACGGTATCTGATAATTACAGATTTTTTGTTATAACAAATTTTAGAAAAGGTCCAAATATGTTTTTCGCCATGAAATAAACACAGAAATCTTCAGATTTTCTTTCGGAAAACTAATATATCCCTACGTGTGAAAGCTACTATGCATTCTAGAACTTAGGAGAACAACATGAATATAAATCAATCACCGTAGTATTAAGACAGTACTTGGTTTTTAGAAAAACACAACAAAGTATAACATATTAGGGATGATGAAAAAATCCACCTAACAATGTATTGTTTGTCCATTCATTCCAGTCTAATCACATTATTTATCACTCCCAACAGAGTCTTGCCATCACACTTTCTATTCTTATTACCTGTCCAACGAATGCAAAACTATTATTACATTTACACCGGACAGAAAAATAGGTGTGGGATACATTGCCTACGGATCAAGACTTGTCATAAGATGATATTTGGAGTCCAAGCAAGTGTTGAAGTCATGTCATCACTTACACTCTAACTCACAATGTATGGGCTTATAAACGAGTGATTCCAGCATATACATTTTACATATTTCATAGGTTAAATAAGTTAAGCGATTTATATGTCTAACTTGTAGGAGTTAGGAAATCTAATTTCAAAATCCTAGAAATTTGTTTCATAGGTTAAATAAGTTTTGCTGTTTTACTTTATAAAATGTTTTAGTATTCCATTGTTAGATTTAAATTTACAAGGTCTCTTTCACTTACTTTTGAAAACCTATTGCAGATTTTTAGTCTAAACGAATTGTTTTCACAAACACTTTAAATTGGATGTTCGAAATTCTATTATTAAAGTTAGTTAATTCTTATACATATATTTATTTATTTTATATATATTATTTATTATTATTATATATTTCTTTTTTAATTATTTCTAATGTTGTTTTGTGTCGCTTGGTTATATTTTATTATTAGTTAATTTATGTGTGAGATATCTTGAAATTGGGTCTGGAATTTCATTATTATTATAAATCTTTCTTTTTTGTTTTGACAAATACAAAAAAAATTTGAAAATCCAAACTTTTAACTTGTATTAATATTTTATAATTCTATTTTGAATATTTAAAATTTTCTTAATCCGGTGACTAATTTGTAGCCCTAATGTAAGCTTTAAATATAAGCCCTGTAACTGTAAGATCGGACTTAGTACGTAAAATTTAAGGCGATTGGTTAAAGGATCCGATCAAGCTTAAATTATAAAATAAAATTGGAAATATTAGTAAAAATGACCCTGTAAGTTTGAATTTAAGAAAATAAGTAATAAAATTATAAAATATTATAATATCAAATTTTAAGTATATTATCGGTTATTTATTAGAAATGCGTAAATTGAATTCCGATAATTAACGAATTATTAGAGATAAATTAAATGCATACTAAAAATCATAGAATAACATAAATAATATTTTATGAGTATTTACTTGTATTTCATATGTATTTACGCGTAAGTAAAAATACGCGAAATTACCTAAAATGCTGAAAAATTGCTAGAAAATTACCAAATAATTAAAGAAAATTATAAAAAAAATTAAGGAAAAATCAGAAAAGTAGGGAATAATCCAAATTTGGGTCATGGCAACTAGGGGAAGAAAGAAAAAAAATTAACTAATTAAATTCATACACTTAAAAAGTCAATTTAGAAGAGATAAAGCCCTTATCAAGTCTAATTAATACACCAAAAATTCTCAAGAGCCCTATAAATACCCAAATTTTTACAAAAGTTCATTTGATTAGTTTGCAACCTTAGAAAATTGGAGAGCACTGAAATTGAGAGAAAATTAAGGTTTTATAAAAAAATTGCAAAAACTTTGTGCAATATGAGCAATTAAGCCGAACTTACAAACTACTACCACCACCACCACCACACTCAAAACCGACCGCCTGGACCGGCTACACCTTAGACCATTACTGGTGACCGGAGGTCCAAGAGATAAGTGAGTCCAAATTTCCAACCGATTTTGTATAAATTATTAATTTTATCCACAAAATTATGAATTTTATTATTCTGATGTTTTATTGTATGTAGATTTAAGGGAAAATATTTGTTAAGGTTAATTACATCTATAAATATAGAGTGTTTAAAAAATCATACAAAATCGAGCATATTTCAAATTAAAAATAAATAAGTTTACAAGTGTAGTTTTGAGCTCAATTTTTTTCTATAGACTACTTAAGTAATATAGAACAATGCTATGAAACCATTTTTTAAAATTTATTTTTGAAATTTTTAAGTCTAAAATGATGAATAAAATGAGTAATTTGGACTAATTAAGTAATTAAATGACTAATTACTAATTTAGTGTGTAATTAGATGTTTAAGGATATTAATCTCTGATGTGATAATATAATCATAGCACTTAGAGTATTAAATGTAATTATTATGGGAATTATGTAGTAAATATATGTAAGTATAAAAATATGTAAAGTTAGGATTATAATAAATATAAAATAATAGGTTAAATTGGATAATATAGTAATAATATTAATATGTATTAAATCTAGTACAAAACTTAAATTTAGGTAATTATATAAAAAATATAAAATTTTCTCACATCAAGAATAAATTTGATACACTAATAAGAGTTAAAATGTACCGAATAAAATAGAATATTAATTTAGGATCAAAAGTAATAATTAAGATACTAGAGCCTAATGTGATTAATTTCACATTAGAGTTTGGAACGTATTTTTAGGATTTATATATAATACTTATTAGTAAAACTGATTTACAACCTGAATCAGAACTGGATTTGGAAATCAAACCCTAAACTAACCTAGAATGAATCAATAATAACTAATATGTATATATGAAGAATTGAACTAAATCATAACCTAGAATATACATATATCATCAAAATATGAATACTAAAGAGTATATTTATATTATAAGACATGCAAAGACAAGTCGACTTGCGACCGGTTAAGTGAGTAACCAAGGATTTCAAGTAAGTTAGATTTAATACTTCGTTATATTTTAGAGTACTATTTTAGAGTACTCGAAGACTTAGAATTGTATTTGATTATATTTGTAAGTAGTTATGTATGCATATACTTGAGTATCTGATTTCATGTTGAATCCTATGCTGTGTTTGGTGATTGATGTATATAGACTTGTATAAAATTGTTTGATCACCCTAAACCATACCTAATCATAACCAACCTAAATACCCTAATTTGACATATATTGTAATCATTTAGGAGATCATTAGGATTTTTGAACTAAATACTAATACCTTAAAAAATGATAGCGCTAAAAAGTATAAAGGTTTTTTCCTCATCCTTAGTTATCCTAATTGATAAGAGAGGAGGTTGCGATAAGAATGAGGGCATTGGTTCAAAAGATAGTTTTAGGGATAACAGTATCTCAATTGCACAAACTTGGGTTTTGTTGTAAATTGTTACATTAACAGAAACTCTTCAACCCGGATTAGAGTAGGTGAAATTACTCTGATTTCACAACAGATCGAACTATATTGCATGATAATAATTGCTTGTTGCTTGCTTAACTTACTAAGCTATAATTGCTCATCTTACTAAGCTATGATTGCTCATACTCATATAGATTCTCTTGCAGGTAGGACTTCTGACTAATATGCCGTAATACAATTATCCGGAGGTTGGTTCTCTTTTGAAGTCTTAGGGAGTGAGGATCAAATGACTATATGATCAAGTCTTTTTAATGTCTTGATAGTATTTTAGGTATATGAATTGATGTATGATATATAATTTAGTAGACTATTGTAATATGTAGATTCTATGATAATATGAATATAATTATATATATATGTGTAAATGATTGTTCTAACATTTTATGTAAATTTTAGTTTAAATTTGAATTGAACTGTTTACTTCAAAGTGAGAAGTCATTGACACCTTGTGTAAATTTAATCTATGGTAAAGGCTGTGAGGTCGGTTACTATTATAGGTTGGTTTACTCAGCGGGATTATTATAATTTTGCGACTTTAGAACGTAACACCTAACGTATAATTGAAATTATAACAAGTGGTCTTACAAATGTCCTAAATTTTTGCACTAAGAACTTATTTGCTAAGAGGATGAATCTCACATCAATAAAATTAAAGGCAGAATTAGTTGTTTAACCCACCAAGTAACAACCCTCCCTTAATCATGACCAGTTAGCTACGATCTTTTTTTTTTTTTTCTCCCCTTAAGAAAAAAGAAGGAAATTCAATCAAGTTACAATTGGGTCGCATTTTCATGTATTTTTATCTTTTATTTTTAAAAATAACTATCTTTGGTCAATCAAGAGGGTTTAGGGTACCACAGCCCTTTTTTCCTTAATTTTATTTTTTTCGGTTTTTATTTTTAATTAATTAAATATAATATATATGCAATTACATAATTTGATTTTTATTTCTACATTTCTTCCTTTTTCCAATTTTATTATCATTTTCATTTTTTTTCATTTTTTAAATGATTTTATATGTTTTTTTTTTCCTTTTTAATAAAATGACGTTGTTAATGTCACATTAATGTTACGTTACAAATAACAGCTACATCAAATGAGATTAACAATATTACACATATAAGTTAATGGAATCCTTTATTTAAATTATTTTATAAAATATTGATGATTTATGTTAATTATTTAAAAGTTGGACCTCCTATTTAAACCAAAGTTTAACATCCTTTATATAATTTTTCCAAAATAGAAGATAAATAGCCACCGAGGAATACCTGTTCAACCTAATGTCATGTCAACCTAGGAGCCTTCAATTGAAGGAAACGATTTATTGGCTAGTAGAGGGTTTAGCTTGTTTCTTATCGTTTCTTATTGATTTTATGTTTAGTGGGATGTTTACTTTTGTACTTTATTGTGCTTGCCGCTTTTTGAATAATATAAAAGAGCTTGAATGACATTATTTAATGTTATTTTTAATTAAATATTTTTATTGTTCATCTTAAAGCATATCAAATAAAAATTGGCTATAGTTGATTGATCAAGATATAAGCGTTGATTGGGTTGAAATTATTATATACTTTAACTACATGTAAAGTTTATATATATATATATATATATATTCTTTTATTTATTCTTTAAGTGCATTGACCAATTCTTCAATGTTAATATTTTCTCCCTTTCTTTGCTTTTTCGGTTAGTATTTACATTGTAATTTTCTTTTTGAGTTTTCTTCATTTTACTTTTTCTATATATCAGCTATTCATTTTTATCTTTTTTTTATTGATTTTTTTTTAATCCCCTTCTTTTTCAAAATTACTATAAAAATGTCCCTCCACCACATCCAATTAATAACTTGTTTCATGCTGATAACGTGCATGGTGGTGCTTATTCTGTTCTTTTCTCTTTTCTTTTTAAAAAAAGTGAAGAACTCGATTCAAACTCTAAAAGCAGAAGGATTCAAATGAACTAAGTAGAAAATTAATAAAAGACATACGGCATTTTAAGAAAGTAATATGAAAATCACTATAGAAATTTTATATACTTTTTAATTTTACATCCGAATTTTAAAATGATTAAGTATAATCACGTTTAAACTTTTAATCATTAAATTTTATATTTAAAATCTGAAATATGTGATCAAATTTTTTCCTTATTAAAATCGCTGCCTCCATCATTTTAACAGCATAATAATTTTAACAGTATCACACGGCAGTTAATTGTTCCTCAAGGAATATAAGTATATATTATGATATATAATAATATTAAATTTTAAATTAAAATTAAAATATCACCAAGATATGGTAAAAGGGGAAAAAAAGTCAAAATTTTATAAAGGTTTAACAACCATATAACTTGATAGCTAGACTAATCATTAACGAAGGACCCTCGAAGAAGAGGATATTTTTTAGCTTATATTTTTTATTTATTTATTTTATTTTTCATTTATATTCCTTTAAATATGAATAATTACATAATTTAAATTTAAAAATATAAAAATAAATAATAAAATAAAATACAAGATTAATTTATCAAAATAGAAGACGGGATGTGAAATCTCTGCTACATAAGTTGTTTCCGATAACTCTCCCAGAAAAACGAGTTCCATTACGAGTACGAAAGACGATGAACAGCAACGGCTACTGCCATAGTTGGAAAATTTAATGTCGCAGCGGAAGTTGTATTGGTCACGATAAAATCAAGGCAGGGTTAGATGGATTTTTCCAACCATATCTCTTTTCCCCATTATAACACTCTCTAGTCTCCTACAGTTTTTTTATATCTTCCGCTTAGGTCTTGTCCTCACTTGCCAACCCCTTTATTTAATGTCCACTATGAACTGACGCACCGAGAAAACTGAAGAATCAGAAACACCCATTTCACCGATTATTGCTGCTTCTGCAGAAGATAGTAAAGATAAAGAGGTACTTGTCTTGTGACATTTCATCTCTCCTTTTATGTTTGTTGTAGATTAGATTCAGTTTTTGTCTTGTGTTTTAAGAATGTTTGGTTACATTGATTGTGGGAAATGATTGCTTCTGGATAGTTTTTGAAAACTTTTGTTTCTTGAGATTATTATGTCGTTCAGACTTTCTGTTTTGTTCTGTTATGTTGTCGTTACTTCTGGGTTTATGAAATCGGATGCTTTTGTGGCTTTTTCAGGAAGGTTAGTTTAATTTAGGTCCTATTGACATTGTATGATACTATTTTTGTTGCTATTTCGGAAAAGAAAGTTTTTTATCTTTTCAACAGTGATGGCATATTCTATGAGTAAGGACACAAAAATGCTTACAAGTTTTTTTTTTTTTTTTTTTTTTAAAAAACACTTAACAATACTGCCTCTCAGGCACGTGTTAACATTTTCCTTTCGAGTTTGAGATCAGGATTTTTTTCCTTTTTATTAGAAGTGGGATATGTTATTTTGTATGCTATTTTGTTGTTGATTGCCTTTTGTTAGATTTTAATTCCTCCCTCCCATTCATAAATTTGCATCCTCGCTAAACACCGGTTCAAAACATTAGAAGATTGGATAGTAATGCCTGCAGATTTTTTAAGCATCTAGAAGCGCAATAGTCGATTTTGGGAAGTCCTGTTGTTGTTGTTGTTGTTGTTGCAGTTTTCCTTATAGCTTAGGACTTAGGAAGCTGTTTTCAGTGGGGACGGAAAGGATGAGTCTCCAACATTCCATTTGATTCTGGGTAGTAGGCTGGAACAAGATGACTATTTTAAGAATAATACCTATTCCACTGTTTCAATGTAGCGAATTACGAGGAAAATCATTTCTGCTCATAAATCATAATGTACGGAGAACTTTTTCTTCATTCCTCATTAAGATTTTACTTGCTAGTTAACAACCTGCAAACTGCCGGTAATAATGACCTTTTAAGATTATAGGATAATATTTGACAATAGCTAGAATTCGGTTCATGTAGTACAGGGTTTGTCTGAGGACTGAATATCACCAAGAATGTCTCATCCAATAGCAGAGGCCAATGAGAAGAGCCCGTTTGGCTCACTGACCCCCGAAGAATTCTATGCACGGCATTCTGTTAGTCATGGCTCTGAGTACATGACCAATGCGAGAGGTCTCAAGCTGTTCACCCAGTGGTGGATACCGCTTGCCCCGACAAAAGTCAATGGAATTCTCGCCATGGTTCATGGCTTCACTGGGGAATCTAACTGGCTCATTCAGCTCACATCAGTCTTCTTCGCTAAAGCAGGCTTCATTGTTTGTGCGATCGATCACCAAGGCCACGGTTACTCTGAAGGACTTGTAGCTCACATTCCTGACATCAATCCTGTCGTTGATGACTGCATTCAATTCTTCAGTTCGTTCCGTTCACGGCATTCGCCATCATTACCCGCATTCCTATACTCAGAGTCCCTCGGTGGTGCCATTTCTCTTTACATCGTGCTCCGGCAGAAGGGAATGTGGAATGGTCTAATTCTAAACGGAGCAATGTGTGGGATAAGTGCGAAATTCAAGCCTCCATGGCCGTTGGAGCACCTCCTTTTCGTAATCGCAAATCTAATACCCACATGGAGGGTTGTTCCTACACGTGGTTCGATACCAGATTTGTCATTTAAGGTTGAGTGGAAGCGAAAGCTTGCCTTAGCAAGCCCGAAAAGAACTGTAGCTAGGCCACGATCAGCAACAGCCTACGAGTTGATAAGGGTGTGTAGAGAGCTACAGGGGAGGTTTGAGGAGGTGGATGTGCCGTTTCTAATCGTACATGGAGGTGAAGACGTGGTGTGTGACCCTGAATGCGTAAAAGAACTGTACGATCGTGCACCAAGTGATGATAAAACCATTAAAATTTATCCAGGTATGCTTCACCAGATGATTGGAGAACCGGATGAAAGCGTAGAGTTGGTTTTTGGGGATATATTGGAATGGCTTAAATCTAGAGCGAAGCGAGCCACTGAAGGGGCAGATGGAGGCAATTCATAAGCGGCCGTGAATGGCGGCCAGCCGAAGGGTGTAGGTGTATCCAATAGTTGTCATAATAAAGGCCTGAGTGTTGGTGATCCATGCAGGACATGGAAGTATTCCAACATAACATAATGTTTACTGGCAAGCTTTCACCAGGTTCTGCAACTGGCCCTTCCTTTCATGCTTTGTTGTTCTATATGACGAGTTTTTGATGAACACTGTTGCAAAATTAAGATCAAGAACAGTTATGTGAAACTTGTGTATAATGATTCAGCAAGCATGTGGTAATCAGCTATTTTTGTTTTCAGAAACAGTAGTCAGCACGTTTGTTTCTTGGAAAACGTTTTTCAACATATATAGTAATCAAAAACTTCCAAGTTACCAAAAATTGTCGGCAATAATCTTAACAAGTTGTGATCTTTAGTGGATTTTAGTAATAAGGGGTAAAGGTAATGACCGATTGACAATGATGATGGTTAACACAACATTTAATGAAATATATTTATGGAAAATGAAAAAAATGGTTCCAAAATTTAAAGAGGAGGAAATTATGTTTCTTCTTGTATCTTTGTATTTTTTTTTTTTTTTTTTTATGGTTCCAAACAATCACTACCACTTATCACTAAAAGCTATCAACATCTATGGGATTTAACGGTTATAACAACCATATTTTTTATAATCGTAGATTTTTCGTTATAACAAATTTCGGAGAAGGTTTTTCACCATGAAATAAATACAGAAATCTTTAGATTTTCTTTTGGAAAAACTAGTAAATCTTTATATGTGAAGGCTACTATACATTCTTGAACTAGTATTAAGATCGTATTTGGTTTCTAGAAAAGCACAATACAGTATTAAAAAAAAAAAAAAAAAAAGCCGTAGAATACTAAATCTTTGGTAAACATATTAAGAGTGGAAAATCCACCTAATAATGTATTGTTTATCCATTCATTCCAATCTAATCACAACAAAGTCTCACTATCACACTTTCCATACTTATTACCTGTCGAACCTATGCAGAATGTTATTACACCCAACAGAAAAATAGGTGTGGGATACATTGCGTATAGACCAAGACTTTTGTCATAAGATGATATTTGAGTCCAACCTAGTGGCAATTCACGTCATCACGTAAAACCCAGATTTAGTAAAGTTTGGTTGGTTCTTTTAACCTTAAAAACACTCTTAATTCACAATATATGGGTTCATAAACGAGTGATTCCAGCTAATACACTTTATATATTCATGCGTTAAATAAGTTAAGTGATTTATACGTCTCACTTGCAGGAGTTTGGAAATCTAATTTCAAAATCCTAGAATTTTGTCTCTATTTAAGAAAATATAATGTTTGGAACTATTTCAATAAATGGAAAAAGTACAAAAAGGTTTTTAACGCTTATCTATATATGCGAATTAATCTTTAATTTTTCATTTAGTTCTTTTTAATCCCTAATGTTTAAATAAATTGATAAAAAAATCCTTTCGCTAATTTTTCCATTATATATGAACACATTGAGAATTAAAATAGACTAAATAAAAAGATTAAAAATTGATTCATATATATAAATAAATATTATGGATTTTTTATACGTATATAGACTAATTATATGCTAATACATATCTATAGTAATGAAAAATTTAACAAAATTTAACGGAATAACTCATTTGATACGACTTAAAAAAATCGAGAATTAAAATAAATTAAATGAAAGATTAAAGATCGATTTGTAAAAACATAAAATATTAAGAATTTTTTTTTAATTTTCCCTCCAGTGAAATTTAACTTATGTGAGGTGACTTTAAACTCCATTACTTAGAAGAATTACTCTATATTGCACATACATTCAGGTAACATAAGACTTTTCGGCTGATAAGAAAAGCTTCTGCAATGTTGAGACCCTATATTATTGCTAAAAGCCTTTATTCATGCTTCAAATCCATAACCAACAATTTGCTACTTAAGAAGAAATTTTATCATTGCTTTAAGGCTCACTCTCAAACTTTAACTCTAGAGAACACTAACACTATGTCAGGGGAGAAAGGAAAGAATGAATTAAGAGGGAAGAAATGTGAAGGAAAAGAATTCAAAAGAAAGAAAATGAGTGGAAAAACTATAAATTGAAAAGAAAATAGAGGGTGAATTTGTAATATGATTCTTGTATTTAGTTAAAATACCACTAAAGTCTAGAAGTATGCTTTTTGTTTTATGAGTAAGAATGCCATTTTATTTGAATCCCATTATAATTATCTTCAAATTGCATAGAACTCTTTCTTATAATATCTAAGGAAAAATTTTAAATACATTAGTTTCCCTTTTTCCTTTCTTTTCTAAATAATGAAAGGTAAAATTTTATCTTTCAATTCTTTCCCATCATTTTCCTTTCCTTAATCCAAACATACTTAAGATAGACATAGTAAAATTAGCCTATCCTCCTACTTTGTTTTAGGGGAAAGACATTTGAAATGAAATACAACAACAATAGAAAAAAAGAAAGATAGAGGAAATGCAACAAAAATTCTTTTCTTAAGCTCTAAAAACTCAAGAACATTTTCAATATGATATCCATTCTAAACCTGTTTGGTTCAATATCCCCTTTGAATTCTTGAGTTTTCTTATTTGAATGCTTTAGACCATTATTAATAAATTTAATTTAAAAGAAAGATTCAATTCCATAAATATTGATTATGTGATTCTCAAGAAGAATACATATTTTTGGCAAAATTAATACACTTGAAGCTTCGAACCTTGTTTGAATAATTGACTAAATCCTAATAATAATAATAATGATAGGTGGAGAGCCATAGCCAAAAAAATGGTAGAGAGCAGATATGGATGTGTAATAAATTGCAAACCTCCCTTACAACCAACCATATCTTTCTAGCATTTATTTGAGAAACCATATGCATCTATGCTAAATGCTAAGGGTAAGTGTGTAATCTAGTCAATATGATACACATATCCTCTTTACTCTACCAAATAGGTTTCGAGTGAGTAATAAGTATATCAAGGTAGATTTCAGATAAAAAATTTTTGGAATTTACTCTTACTAAGTATGATAAGAGTATGAAATCGAGGTTGTAATGCTCCAAAACCTTGGGGTGTCATAACCCGCTATGTGTCCTTAGTTTTTTAATAACTCGTTAAAGCTCTAAAACTAACTATAATCTTAAAAACCATCTTTAATAACCACCATTAATACCACAAAACAAACTTCTACAATTTAAAAAAATTATAATAGCCTAAACAACTCTTAGGCGAGTCATCTCCACCATAATCATACCTTAAAAACAATATTCTATATTATATGTAATATCCCATAAATCAATAATCAAGATATAAATATTTGAGTATTAGGACAAAGCATTGTCTTTATATGATTAGGATCGATAATTGATCTAAGGCATTCAGAAAAGTAAATCGAGTGGGTTAAAAACTTACAAAAAACATAATAACTCTAATTGAGGAATCCCCGTACTCTTAGAAGTAAAAAATATAATAAAATATCAAGAATATAATCAAGATACTGAGAATTTGCTCTATATGAGACCCTAAATTCGAGTTTAGGGCAATTATACATAAATTTAAGGTTTTTAGGAAAAGTTATCCGATTAAACCCAAACTTTACGAGTAAGATAAAAAAGTTAATTGAAGTGATTCGGTAAAGTTAAAATTTGAAAATAATTACCCAAAATTCCAATTTTGCTCCTAGAAATATGATTATTTAATATAATGTAAAAATGATCAAAATCCCTAAAACTGAGCTTGGAATGTGACGAGAACTTAGAGATAAGTTAATTAGCCAATAAAAGAAAATAATATTGCATAATACACTATATTAGTATACATGTATTTTTATAAGTATATTCGGTAAATATAATAAATATACCGGTAAATTAACATAAAATTATATAATTATGCATAATAAGTAATAAAATCACAAAATTAAGTAGGAAAAGTATCTTAAAAATAAAAGATATGCTAGAAATATGATTACACATATATAATTACTCATTACGTGTATGATATATATAGGATATATACCCGTATGTTAACAAAATCATTAAATACTAATATAAAATATCAAAATACCCTAAAATATTATCTAAAAATTATAAAAAAATAAAAAAACAACCTAAAATATGATTAGATTAAATTTGGAGCAACTTAAAAAGAATAATCAGTTGCATCAAAAGTAAATAAATAAAAAATTGATACATCATACATGCAAATTCCTTAAAAGAGTAGATAAATAAATAAAAAAAATTTACTTAATGGCTAAGGAAAAACTCAACTGACCTCAACCACTATAAATAGGACTCCTAAGACCAGATTATACACTTTAGACACTTAGGGAATTTCTGGAAAAATTAATAAGAATTAGAAAATAAAATAAGAAAAACAAAGGAATTATCAAGCTAAGTTAGAAATCGAACCAAAGGAGAGTCTGCTATGGAAACTGACCAGTCACCACTAGTCCACATTGCATCTTGGCAGTCCGACAACCCTTCTTCGGCCAATGATTGACAGAGCTTCAATGAACTCGAGTTCTAAGTTTCTGCCCTATTTTTCTCTATTTTCAAAATATTATTAACTTAATTAAGAAAAATAAGAAAAAAAATTGATTACTAGGTTATTTTGATGTAATTTCATTTCGTAAATTTATTTTAACAAAATTAGGAATATTTAATGTACTTACTTAATAAATGTATTATTCACCCAAAATTGGGAATTCAAAATAAATATACTAAATGATGTAGTTTCTAGCTCAAAATTTTTATATAAGATGTTTATGATATATATGTAATTGCTATGAAGCCCGAATTTTGATTTGAATATTTTTAATATTTATAATATTATTGCATTTTTTTGGCATATAAATAGCTTGAAAATAGGCTGAAATTGTGAAACAAATGAGAAATTACGAAATTAAATGATGAAATAGACACGTACTGATTTCTAGTGAATAATAATAATGTTGGGATAGGTTGAAATCAATTTGGTGCAAAAAGGATTATAATTGGGTAATTTAAGATAATTTAAGGGTAAAATCGTAAATACAAATATATAAGCGATAGATTGAAAACTTGAAACCAAGTACTAGTTCAACTCCCCATATTTTTAGGAGTCTATAAAAATTTTCGATGAATTATTTGGTAACTCGAGCTATTTATTATAAATTTACATAGTAAAATAGCTTAAATTATAAATTGGGACTCATTTTTAGTAATAATAGGTTAAAATATGATAAATAGTTGAATAAAAACTATCTATATGTATACTGGTTAGATTAGATAAAAACTATATTTTTAATATGTTTAATAATATTTTAATAATCGGCATATATTATAAAGGTATTAAGATTAGATAATATCTATATTGAGAGTAATATTGACAAATTAGATAAAATATAATTTAATAACATAAATTGCATATAGTATGATAATATTTTATTAGATATGTATAACTGTGTTAAAAACTTGAATTGCCTATTAAAAATCATCTCTAGAAACAGAACTTGTAATATGTATCGTTAGATCTATGCGAACCTACGATACTATTTTTACTAAAATCGGACAATCTTAGGTAATATAATTTATAACTTTATCATATTACTAGAATATACATATTATGATAACCTTATCGGAATTAAAACATGATTTAACTAATTAAAAATAAGTTTCGATACGATCAAAACGATATATTATACACAATAGTATAATTACATATGTTATTAATAATTAATAACTTAACTCAATATATATATAACATAATAAAACCATATATTATTGTGATAATATACTCGTTTTAGATAAAACCATAATGTTTTCATAACTATTACAAAAACTAAATTTAGAATTTATATATATAAGGCCTTCTAGTGATCAGATCGTTAATAATACGAGTTTTTCGAAATGAGCATCAGAATAGGTAAGTGGGATAAATACTTTACAACATTTTGGGATATCATTTCAGAATATCTGGAGATTTTGGTATGTATTGATTTGTGATTGTAGTTAGCTGTTTGTGCATATGTAATGTTTGTAGTTAGATTTCAATCTGCTGTAATTAGAGCTGAGTTCCATGATATGGTTGTTTTGTAAATATTATTATACTTAAATTATTTGAGCTTGATCGATCACCTTGAAAAGATAAACCAACTAAAACTTGGCTTAACATCCAATTTGATATGTATTACAACCCACTAAGGGTAACAATTAGAATTCTCGAGCCAAACACGGACTCAATTCGATGAAGATAGCTAAAATGATTATTTCACCACTCTTAGCAAACCTAAATGACAGGAGAGGAGGTGATGACAAGGTTGGGGGCTGTGGTTTGAAGGTATTCATGGGAGCAGGGTATTCTCTATTACACAAGCCTTGGTTTGATTTTGATTTTGATTTGTAAGTGTGTAACGTCAATCTTCTCAACCTGGATTAGACGCAATTTTTCTAATCTCATGATAAACTGGATAAACGTTATGTGATGACATTTGCTTGTATATACATTGCATCTAACTAACTTAGTTGAAAACCCTGCTAATAATGTGCTGAGTGTATACTTTTATCTTCACCCACTTACTAAGCAAATTGTCGCTCATTCTCCTATAGTTTGTTTTACAAGTCTCAAATGGATCGCAAAGTGTCTACCCAACACCAAATCATTAGTAAACTGGGATGGGAAGTGAGATACAAAAAGAAATGGCCGATTATTACCCTTAGTATTAACTTTTTTATCTTTTAAGGAAAACTATACAAAACTCCTTAAAGGGCTTATTAATTTTCAATATTTTTGTCTATATGTGAAATGACAAGTACTTGTGGGATTTACTATTACTTTTTTATAGGGTTAAATTACAAGTTTATTATTACAAATTATTTCAAAAGATTACTCTACAGATTGTTATCCAATAGGTATCGAATTAGACGCTTTAAAAGGGTAGAGTTGAGTACACCTGGTGTGAAATAGGCCTAAAATAGCAGCTATAAAGACAATTTCTATTTTAGGATAGCTTACACGGCAAGACTGTTACGACTTCACCTTTTCAAAGTGTGACATTACATAAAAATATAGTGGTAAGAATCAGTCTACGACGATCTCTAAGTTAAGACTAACCTATCCTAAGCCTTAGCTTGGACCAATCTCACCTAGAGCTCGGCCACGCACAATAAGACTTCCAAACATCCTACCCTAGCTCGGACACCCAACTTCCAACTGGCCTCTACTCAAGCCCAATCCTATCGATAGCTTAGATGACTACATGCCAACTACTCTATTAAATGCATAGTTTTTTATACTTTGTAAATATTTTCCTTATTTCATTTGTAGGCCATTTTTTAGGGTTTAAAGCCTTGTATATTATTTACATTTTTGCCACTAGGGTTTTAGGACTTGCTATAACTAGCAACTTGTGTACCAAAAAGACGATCAGATAAGTGAAGAATATTCAGATAATGTGTTTACACTTGAAACTTTCCTCTTTTGAGCAAAGTCATTCTTGAACTCTTAGAGCTAACATCATTAGGTTATTGAGTATCAAATAACTCTTTAATCTTTCTTATATTCTTATCAATCATATCCTTAAGATTATGGTAAGCCCTTTCATTTGAGCAAGCTAATAAGTCACATTTAACCTTTCATTTGAAACCTAAGTGACATTTAATGTTCGTAAGTCACATCAAACTCTATTTCGAGCTCAACCTCTGATTGTGTTTGTGTCTTGGTGTGTAATATCAATACATATTCGTAGTCAAAACCCCCTTTCACTTCCCATTCCTCATCCCCCTTGAACATCGAATACCCATTTGTGGTTCGTGCCCACTGCGTGTTTGTGAATTAGCATGATAGAGCATAAAAATAGATCTAAACCACATACCATTATTTAGCTCCACCAATCATCTACAAATCACCATTATAGAATTATAACGCCTCTCAAATCTAACCTGTTAGTAGAAGTCTTGATCACAATATAAGTAATAACTTTATCTTAATACCTACAGCTGTAAAAATGCAAGAATGAGTAGAAACCTAGTACGTAATACACAAGCACACACAAATGCTAAGCCAAGTCATACACATGCATATAATGTAATTACGGTAGGTATAAAGCAAGCAACAATTTAATTATCTTTAATTTAGATCAACAACCAATAAAGAGATACTCATAATCCTATTGCACCTTAATCTTTGTCCATATACATAAGTAGATATAAATACACGTTTTCATTTGAGTCCTTTATGCCTAAGTCCATATGAAAGTTCGTTAGGAAATCCTTACATATGATTAGCAATTACTCCTCTAAGAATTAACCACTACGAGCCTCTAAAGTGAGTGGATGAGTGGATCAAGCACAACCAGCAACTAAGTTTAATTAGGTCGAATGTAAGTTAGTTTGTTTTACTTACTAACTCCTAACAAACACAAGCAAACAATCAAGCATTGCGTACTTGGAAAGTTGAATATAAACCATTTACAAAGCCCGAATCAACCATGAAAATCGAATCTAATGACCTAACATTTAGAACAGGAAATTTATCTTAACATTTTATTCTAAATAATCCAATTCAAACATCTCAAGCAACCCAAACTATCATTAGATAATACTCCCTAAACTCCTATCTTATTCTATGATTCTAAAGGTAACTATGGCTAAACAAGAGGGTAAAATTAGACCTTGGCTTAGGAAAAGGAATAATTAAACACTTGGGATAAGGATTTGGAGCTTTAAGAAAGGAAGTTTCAAAATGGAATTTGATTCTTTGTAAAACATGTTTATAAATGAGTTATAATACTTAAAATGCTCAAAATGGTTTTAGAGTATAAAATATACCTCAAGAAATAGGTTAGAAAACAAAGACATTGATTTAAGAAAGTAGAATGAAAGAAAACTTGGTTCAACCTTCTAATGTAAACTAGCCGCATGGTTCAAGGAACCAGCAGACTAGTCCTTATCAACCTTTTGTGACTAGAAGATTAGTTATAACTAGTCCCACAGTTCTATAGGAACCAGTCCTATGATTCAAATTAGAACATCAATAAACCTCCAAATTCACTTTCCAAACTAACTCAAATCCAATCTTTCTTCAAACCCACTTCAAATACACTTCGATTACTCATCAACCCATTGATATAATACATTTTTACACCATCCAAACTATAAATTTCAAATCAAATATTAACTCAAAGCCCCAAATCTACTAACAAACTTCAAGAAACCAATTTTAGTCTAAAAAACAAGAGTAAAGATGAAAAGAACTTACTTGAAAAGTAAAAACGCTAGTTGGGAATCCAAAAGCAAGCTAAATACGAAAGACTAAAGTGAAAACTCAAGCACACAAATTTGGATTTTAAGAGATTAACTAAGAAAACCTAACGAAATGGATTATTTTTAAGGAAACAATCTAAGAAATATAAGTTTAGACACTTAACCTTGCCTTAAGATTAATTTTGCATGAATTTTCCTTGAGGATGGAAGTTTAAGTATCTTGTATAGCTAAGGTTTTAGAGTACAGCTAAGGTTTTAAAGAAGGTTTAGAAAAGAGGAGAAGGAGAAGGGCTAGTGGCTACATGATGGCTTAAGGTTTACGAGGAAAAAATAAGATAGATATAAGATAAGTTAAGAATAAGAGAATTTATGGCAAGAATAACCATAATGCCCCTCTCTTTGAAAACATTTTGTTTTAAATTTTCTTAAGCATTATAAAAGTACTTTGTATTCACCTTAGAACTTAAGAACTTCTATTCTAAAATATATAGGTATAAGTTACAGGATACCTAATACCTACATTATAATAAAACTGAATAATATTAATAAATAAAAAAATAATATTATTGCATTTTTTTCAACTTTAAAAATATAATAATAAAAGCCTAAGTCATAATAAGGTTATACACCACTTGTGTCTATTATATAGTCTCTCTCTCTTGTTTTTTTTTTTCTTTATTTTTTTTTAGGTAAAACCCTTTCTCTTCTTTTACTATCTCATTTTTTGACTCATTCTTCTTTTATTAACCTTAGTTTAATAGTCTTATAAACATCTCAATTTTTAACTTATTTGTACCACTAAAAAAGGCTTTTTCTATAACTTCCTATACTTTGTGTAATAAGATTTGATTCCTTTCAAATTATTATTGGCTGGTCTAATAGTAGCCAAGTTACATGTTTTACATTGATTATGCATCCAACATAATGTTCTTAAAAAAGAAGCGTTTCACAGGGTACCACTAGGTGTTATGAAGTAGGTTCCAAGTACAAAAGTTTGAAAACTAGTATCTATAATGTAAGATACAAATAAAGCTCTATACCTTACCTATCTTGTACTTACTCACCTCTACTAAACGCGATTTTTTTTTTCCTTACAGTTCATAATATATCTCTTCAATATGTTACAAATAAGGAATAATACTATTTCCTCTTAGACTCATCTAATTGATAAGTATATAAAGCCCATGCAAGAGATAACATAATTACATATAAGAAATGATAATAAAAAGAAAAAAAATAGATAGAAAAAAGGATTTGACCAAAAAAATTTCTAAATATCTATAAACAAACTATAAAGGGTCTATTCGGCAATGAGCTTAGTTGAAGTTTTTATGGACTAATTCTTTAGATTAGTGGTAAGTTTAAAGGAGTTAAGCCCTTATTGGAAATATGTTAAGAAGAATGACTTGATGAGCTCATAATTGGAATTATCGGACTAGTTCATCCATTTTTTTTCCTTTCTTAGTGAGTTTACGTAGATAGAAGACTTAATGATGAATTTAGCTTATGAGAAGCCCAACGAAAAATTATTTATAGCAAAGCCTAAGGAAGGATTGTATACGTTATATTATGGATGCATCTAGTCCATTGTTCATCAAAATGATCCAACGAATGTCATGAACGGCTTACTCTCCTATCAATTTCTAAATCATTCAATAATAAAAAACATGCTATATATATATGCGCTTCCTTCTCCTTATTGGTGACAAAGAAAGTTCATTGGAAATATATATGTTAAGCCCACTTATTCATATTAGGAAGACTAACTTGATGAGCTCATAATTGGGGTTGTCGGACTAGTTTGTCCATTTTTTGCCTTTCTTAGTAAGTTTACACAAATGGAAAACTTAATGATGGATTTAACTTATTAGAAGCCTAATAAAAAATTATTTATAGCCAAGCCTACAAGGGGATCATGCATGTTATATTATGGATGCATTTTGTCCATTGTTCATCAAAATGATCCGACGGATGTCATGAAAAGCTCATCTCTTTTGTCAATTTTTGAATCATTCGACAATCAAAAAAGTGCTCCAATATGTATATGTGTGTGTATGTATAGATGATTCCTTTTCCTTATTGGTGACAAAATAAGCTTCAGATGAATGCCCTTGTGCTATCGAAATCCTCCTCTAAAAGATCCAATGGCCAATTAGACAAAGGACATCTTGAAGCCCTTTCATCTATCACTTCACTAGATAGCTATTAAGATAACGTGTTCCTCTTCTTACATCTCTTCTTAATCAAATTTCTCCACATGTCATCAAATTAAGACTTTTTTAAGGTTAATCAAAGTGCAAGAAGTTAATGTATAATCTACAAGAAAGAGAGTTGTTGGGTTGGAGGGAAGTTTTCAAAGGCAAGAGACTAATCTTGACATCACATATCAAAATCCTTGAAATCCTTGAGTATAAGAAGGCAATACCATACTTGTCACTATGCATACTATTAAGCTTTAGATTGTGCCGCAGGATTTAAGTAAAACCAAAAGGGAAAGCTTGACCGCACCAAAAAATAATAAATAATAATATTTTGGATGAGAATAAATAATAATATTTTAAAACTTAAATTTTGAAAAACTTTAAATCAAGCCTATCTCTAGTAAAAAGTTAGAATTGTTTAAACCCGTATGATGCTTACAAAATTGATTGAGAAAATAATTTAACAAAAAATATTTATTTAGCCAAAAATAAAAAAAGGTCAAACAAACAAGGTAGATTAGGTCAAGTCGAGTTTGGATACGCTATTAAGGTAACAAGACAAATTGTAAATATAAAATTAAAACCATATAAGATTTTTAACAAATGTTTAATATCTTTGTATGTTAGTGAGAGTGCATTTTAAAACCCATCTTGATTACATCCTTAGCCCATACTTACGTTTAACCTGGCATAATAAAACAAAGATAAAATACTAACACATTATTCATTTGAGGAGAATTAGAATTCTATTTTCTCATATTTCTTATTATGGTATTCATTTTGTTTTATCTTACCGAATCACAATTACATACAAATCCCTATAACTCGAAATCAAGTAATAAGGATTATTCACTTCAATCAAAGAATCATAATTACTTACAAAATTTTATATTTTTCTCAAAAATAATCTTATTATAATTTAATGATTATCAATATTATCACCACCATCATCGACTACCATTATTGCCACCATCGATCGCCACCGCCGCAGCTATCACCCTAAACGGTCGCCCCAACCACCACTGCTAGTGCTCCCATCACTACTATTACTATCGTTACCGCCACCATTACCGCCTTCGCCACTAACAACCCAAAGTTTCCATTATCGATTATCGCCGTTGCTATCATCATCATCTATTACTTTAAGATTAATTGAAAAAGAAGATAAATTAAGAATGATTTATTTATTAATATTTTATTATGATCTATTATAAAATTATTTATAGATCTAATTAAATAAAATAATAAATATTTTATCTTTATTTTATTCTTTAAAATTTTAATTATATTTCTCATGATGTGAACGGACCATAACACAACTGTTATGCTGATTCGAAGATGTCCATCATGAGGAAAGCTTTGAAATGACTGAAAACTCTCAAACAATTATTTTCCGCTTTTCATAGCTTTATTCAAGTACTAATGACAACCATCCAAATTGCATTAAATAAATTTCTTATCGAAGCGGGCGATTTGACTCTCTTTCTCTCTTATACGACGACGAACAACCATGCAAACATGAAACCAAATTTAGAATCGTGGTAAATTTATTTTATAATATATATATATATATATATAATATGTATATTCCTTCATTTAATTAATTTTTTTTTTTTCCAAAGGAGGGCCAAAAGTCTGGTCCTCCCTTCGGTATCTCTTCAATCTTCAAACAAAAAAAGCATTTAGAATGCTCAATTTTTCCTTTTATTTCTCCCATTTCTCTCCCTATTTTGGTAGAGCAAAAATACGAAGGATTTAATTAAATTTTAATATAAATATTCAGTACTTTTAGGATGGCTAATTCCAGAAGTTCATTAAAAAATGAAAAAAAGTTAACACCATATAAAATGTCTTTCATCAGTAAATCTTTATAATTAATTACCGTTATTATACAACGAAAAAGTATCTGTTTTTACCGTAATAAATGTATTCGAATGTGGCGTATAATATCCAATCAAAGTTATATAGGACATTAATTTTATAAAAGGATCCTCTACACATTGTTCGAAGACTGAAATCCCTTGAGAAATATATAGTTTCCCTTAGCCTCTCCAATTTTAGAAAAATGAAATAGGATAAACAATTTTAGAAAAACACACACCTCAATCATAAATATCTTATCGGTTGCTTAACTTTTCCACAAGAGATAACGATCTTGTGGTCTTAAAAGGTTGCTAAGCTGTTTGATTATGATGTGCCCATGAATTAAAGTAACCAACTAACCCAGACACCCCCATTAGATCAAAATGTCAATAAAGCTTAAACTCTGCAATCCAGAATCTGGACAAAATTTTCTTGTCGTTATAGGATGTCCTCATCCAAACCAAATGGCTCATCTCTTTTCGTAGAAAAACGAAATGGGACATTATCTCCAGACACGAAATTTCATCCCAAAATCCAAACTAAATGGACCATATGGTGCATATAATAGATTATCCTATGGCTTGGTTGTCATTATGCGGACTGGCCACCCAGAGGAAGGCCTACGTTCTTCTGACCATTCTGTAGAACGGTCTTCGCAAATTGGGAATCAACAATTCCATTCAGACCGCCCCGATAAATCAATTGAAAGAAATTCAGAGCTGATGTACGTCGCTTGAGCATAAGGTGGCTGAGGTTCAGCTGCCATCTTACCACATTAAGTACGTCGCAACAGATCTTGGATCCTGCTTAGCAAATGCACATGTAGGTTCCATTCCAGCATGACACTACACCATGTATAAATTTCTATGCAGGTTATAGTAATCAATATATCTAAAGTCGGATTGCAATGTCAAGGCCTTTGTCAATGGCAAAACGACTACTAATATTTTGCTTATACCAATGCTTGTTTTCTGTTAAAATTCTACTACATAATATCAAAAGTTTAGTACATCATATAATTCAATGATGATAGAGAATTCACTTCCATAACTATTAATCAAGTACGAACACACCCCCTAAGTCACAAAACATGAATCGACCTCCCTGTAAGTTATGAAAATATACACTAACTTTGCAAAGTCCCAAGAGAATGAAAGATTCTAAACTGTTGCCAGAAGACCATTAATTGCAACATTTTGTGAGTTTTAGAAGATTGGCAATGTTGGAATATATTTTCAGAAGTTATGATGGAGACAAAGTCATGTTTTACGAGTGTAGCGGATGCATCAGCACCTGTAAAGTTGTTTTTTACAGTGGGTTTACAATTTGCCAGACAATTAATAGCCATATGTTATTGATAAATGGCACCAAACCATCGCATCCTTCTTTAAGCAGATTCCTTCAGTTTACGGAAAGGGAGTTTAACAACTGCATCATGTGTCACCCCCCTCATGGATCAATGCAAGCTGAAACAATAAAATTTGTATCAAATTCTTCCAAAGATAAACTCACTTCATTACCATTAACATGCATCGTTTGCAAACAAAATGCATAACATTGCTCGCAAAAAATGGCATAAAGTTGAGTATATATAAGCAATAATGTGCTCGAAATAACTTTCAAGAAGAAGCTAACAGCAAAAAAGGGGGTGGGGAAAGGGGATAAAACCATTGTTCTATTAGATCCAAAGGATGAGCTATCAGATCTAAAATAGACTTTAGAATTCCAGTCAGCAAGACAGAGATGTCAGAATATAATTCATACATTAAGTGTTTGAAATAAAATGTTTCTAATTTATGCCATTAACAAGCGAATGAAAATGTAATACAAAGATGGTCCAGTGAAGGAAAGATATTTTGATCAACTATTCCAGCCATGATGATTGCAGGATAGTCATCCACTTAAGCAAGATTTTCCAAGAAGGAGGGAAAAAAGACGTGTTAAAGGGAAACTGCTAATGAGAAATCATTGCATCCTGGACATGGAATGTATTCGGTGGCCCAACACTTAGCATGACTTTAGCACAGCAAAGGAAGGACAATACAACAGCCCTGGATATTGGGTTCGCTTGTCTAGCAAACTGCATCTTCCTCATATTCATTTCTATTTTCTATCTATTTTCAGTTTGTTACTTTCTTAACAAATTCAAATTTTACACGATAAACCTGCCATCGTGTAATGCAAGGAATGGTAGATCCTCCCATTAATGCATTTTATAAAGTAGCAATATACATTACACCTATGATTCCACCAAAAACAAAAAATTTTACGAGTGGTTGTTTCAGAGACATGAATTGAAAAATAGAATAGGTCAGTCTGACCCCAAACCCAGATTCACTCGAAAGGTTTCAAAAAATGAAGTATTAATGACCCATTGTCCAGAGATATCAGTTAATGTTTTATCACAGTATGTACTAAAAAGTTATAAAGCAAAACATATATTAGAGAGATTTGATTTAGATTGTACCAAAAGATCAAGCAGACACAGTTCGAACAATAATTTTGACATATACTAAAATTCAAATCTTGTATGGGATTAATTGCATATCGATAAACTGCAAAAGCTTATTGCAGATATGAAAATGTGCAAATAATAGTGAGCAAATACCACGAAGGCAACATTGAAACTAGAAAAAAAGAACAGGAAAGAGGGGTATCCTTAATTTAAGTCAAGGATGAACTCAAAAACATAAGGCGAATTGAAAGAAATACGAGAACTTTAGAATCTTGTATTGTTTTGCAAGGTTGAACTCAAAAACATGTGGAGAATTGAAAGAGATAAGCGAGTTTTAGAATCTTGTATTGTCTTTGCATCAAGGAATGTATGCCCATTTAGAGCAAGAGCCTGTACATACAACTTGACAAAAGGATTTACCAACCAACTAATAGGGCTATTCTTTGACTAAAAGCTAGAAGTAGCACAATAACTACAGATGTCACAACAGGAATTTTGCTAGAACTAACTAATGCCTGTTAGAATCAGAACACCTAACAGCTCATTGAGGGCTTCAATTTCCTGCAAACTATATTACTACTCTGCTTCTTGAGTATGTTCCTCTTTGTAGTGACTTTTTGCTGCATACTAAAAACCAATTCCTCTTGATAGAACTAAAGACAAAATGGAAGGAAGGCAAAATAAAAGCCTCAACAGCACTCTAAACCGATTCAACTTGAAACTTGAAGACCTCTAGTCCATAACTAATTACGAACAAGCTCCAATGGAGCTCTAAGCCAGTTCTGACTTTAAACTCTTATCACCTCCAGTCCACAACCAAGAGTTCTAATCTCAATAATTTGCTTCTCAAGTCTCTTACAAAATCTGAAAATAGCAATCCTAGTAATACTCTCATATATTCTATCCTAATAAAATACAGCCCACCAGGATTGAAGCTGACATCAACAACATTGAGATCAAAGAAACCTGAAACTTCATTCAATTCATGCTAAGCGAAAAGTGCTTCTCCAACACCAGAAATGTAGTAGATGCCACCTATTGAGTCCATACAACACCTAATATGATAGAAACTATCACGATGTTGGCTATAAAGTTCACAAAGGTCGGGGAAACTTGCAGTTTCTCCCAGAGCTAGCTATAGTCTGGTATGGATGCACAATCCAATATGTTAAAACTGCCTTTTCATACTCTCCAAAACTTTCGGATACGTGCAGTTTGGAAGCCTTCCTAACGGTTTAGAGGTAAATGCACCTGTTTTGCACGTATTTCAGGAATCCAGAGTTTAAGGAAGTTTTTAAAGTCTCGTCCTCCATTTTAACGGATCAATTCAGCACTTTGTCTCGCCGTTCATTTACCATAAAGAAACGTACAGAGTTTAATAGCACATAAGCAATGTTTTAGGGGTAAATTTGCAATTGTCCCGAGTTTAACCTAGACCACACCATCCAAATTAAAAACTGCTAAAACCAACCTAATTCACCCAATCATCAATGACCCATGACTCTAAAAAAGCTAAACGAACCAGATAACATAAAAAAAGTAAATATATAAATAATGAACAAAGAAGAAGACAAAATGAGAATCTTTACTTTCAAGAATGAAGCAACAGCAGAACAACGAGAGAGCAACCCTCAAATGGCTCCAAAAAGTAACAATCCACGAGGTCTCTTCATCATCCAACAAGCTTTGCTTAAGAGCAGAACTTTTCTTTTTCTCTTTCTCTGTATCCATCCTGCGGAGGTTTCTTTCGAGGTTATCCAAGTAAGAAACCTTGAATGAATCTCGAAGTTTGAGGGATGGCCATAGGTGCATCTTTTTTCTTGTAGTTTCTCAGGGACTTGGGTGTGTCAGTCAGTGTTAGCGTGTCTGTTAAATGAGGATGTGCTTATGAGAGTTTTTGAGTTCGAGGTGGAATGGAATTACAGGCAGGGGAAGATAAAAGATTCGTTACTGACGGAAGACGATAACTAGCAGACGTCAGTGCTCATGCGGCAGGTCCGGTTGGCGCGTCTATTTTCCTGGAAATTTCCACAGATATTTATCTCAGATACCTTTGGAAAATTACATTTTTAGAAGTCAAACGCTATCATTTTTTTCTAATTAATCCTCAAATTTTTTCTTTATATTTAGATCTTTGTAAACAAATCACTCATTAGTCAGCTGTTAGTTTTTCTATTAGGGTTAACATGTAGCATGATCTAATTGACCATGAGTCATTATAAAATAAACAACATAATACAAAATAAAAAAAACGATGAAAAATAATAAAAATTAGAAAAATTCAGAAACATAAAAATAAAATAAAAAATGTAAGAAAAATCATATAATAATATATATTTATATGTATAATCCAAAAAATTAAAAAATGAAACTAGAAAAAAAAAATCGAATAAATTAAAAAAAGAAAAATTTGACCATCCTCTACTCCTAGTCAGCTGGGTTTTGGCCACAATATCAAAGTGGATCGTGTAAGACCCTCGTTGGTGGTAGGTGGCACTCTAAACCATCAAAAGGAAGGAAAAAAAAATAAAAAGAGGAAAACTTTATCATATTAAAGTCAAGTTATACAACTCAAATTAAATGTAATCAGATTTTCACCCCATTTTTTATATTTTTTTGGACAATCTAGGATAGTTGTTCACCACCTAAAAGGAATTACCTTACCAACCTCCCTTAGTGGTGGGTGACTACTTTATGCTACTATTCAATTGTAACCACTTTGATCTCATGGCCAAAATTTGGTATATATAAGTAGGGTAGCTAACTTTTACTTTTTCTTTTTAATATATATTGAGCTTTTTTATTTTAATTTTCCCTTAGTTATAATATAAATATATATATTTATGTATATATCCTTTTACATCTTAAATTTTTCTATATTTTTTAATATTTTATTATCTTTATTTATTTTTTGTAATTTTTGTTATATTATTTATTATATATTATGACATAAATGAATCAAATCGTGCCATGTATCGACCCTTATAAAAAAAGTAATACCTAATTGACAAATGACACAAATGTAAAATTTTTGTGAACTTTGAGGACTCAATAGAAAAAAAAAATTAAGAACTCAATTTGAAAAAGTAGTAAAATTTAAGGGTTAAAAGTGTAATTGTCCTCTTTCCTTTTAACTATGTTTAGGATAATGCATATAATTAGGAAGAAAGAAATAGGGAGGAAAAAAATAAAAGAAAGTACCTATTAAAATTATTTTAAACTTTGTTAAAAAGAAAATGGGAATGGGTGATTATGGATAGAATATTTATTATTATTATTATTATATATCTATACATATAAACTTTTAAAGTATTACAATGTCCTTAAATTTTTTAAAATACCTTTTTAATAAAATTTAGGTTATTCTATACTTTCCTTCCAAATTTTCCATATAGAGAGAATGGTTTTGATGGAGCTCACGTAAAAACTCATCTTAAAATTTTTTTTCCATATTAAATAATGGCCTTCTTTCAAGTTGACTATCCATCTAAATGTCCAAAAACTCCTATACGTTTAGAGACTTACACGTGTGCCATGTGGACTTTATGATGATGCCACTTATAGGGTGAATTCGGATCATTTCTTGGCCTAATCCAGTTTTCTTTTAAAATCGTTCATTCGATTAATTAATTTTGGACAGCTAGGAAAATTTTAATTAAAAGATTCATTTCATTTTCATAACAACAACGAAGATGTAATTAGCACTTTACTTTATTAATTAGTTCTGACTCCACATTAGTGATCTATTCCATATGTTAACTTGGAAATTCTTTATCCTCTTTATTTGGGATCTATCTTGTCTCTCATACTATTCCATGTGACCCTCCATCCACCATGAATGATGTCACAATTAAGAACTTAACATTGAACCATTCACATTGATCCTTTCTCTTAAGCTTGTTATCTCAAAACAAATTTATATATGGTTATGTCACCATAAAGTTAATGATCTTGCTTGGTTTATCATAATAACTTAGTTAGATCTTTCTATGGTTATTAGCTTTCTATGTTGCTTATGTATAACTAAACGGTATTAGAATCAAATAATCATTCTTGTTAAGAGAGGATTAAAATCATCTTAACTTTTCATTGTCCCTCTTAAGTGCTTTAGGTATTAGCTAGTAACTTTCTTACTAATGGTATATTGAGAAGCTGCATTCAGCAACACGAAAGCATGATTAAGATCTTAGATTTAAAGATAAATCACTCGAGTTCATCAAAGAAAAAAATTAATCAAATTTGTTTACTTTTAGCAATACCTTCCGTTAAGGATTTATCATATGGATTAGAGAACCAAACATGCAATTCCAAATATTAAATCATTTTCTTATGTAATATACTTTTAATAGAGAGTATTATTGAGAAATATAACTTGTCTACTTATCTATTCTCAATTAATGATGCTTCATATGATATGAATGGTAACCAGTTATCCATTAATTCAGGCTAGTGTATATGTATCTTTTGTTGGACCCAATTCTTTGGTTGATCATTATCACCTAGGATGAATAAATGTAATGATCACGTATCTACATCACCTCTAAACACTCACTCGATCATAAACAATGTTCGAATATTGACATAATATCAGTGGACCCTTATAAGTGAGCTGCAGTTGAACATAACTAGTGCGCCAACCTCATCTCCGAATTCTCTTATATATTAATTAATGGCAATAAATAAACGACGTTATGAATAAATAACAAAAACACCTTGTTGATTGAACTCTTTCAAAAAAAAAAAACAAATTTAATATACCAGTACAAAGAAACGTAAAAACTAAAACCCAATTGAAAAGGAATGTTGATAAGACAAAATAGCATGGCATCTGAAAATCAAACAATATGAACAATAATAATATTATAATTATCTTCCATTCCTCCATTGATAAAATTGACCGACGGGTCTAGGTGATGCTGCATTATTATTATTACCGTATAAATTCATGTACATACACACAATACAACGAAACTACGTAAAACTAACATATTCCATGATTGTCAAAATCATAAAATAAATTAGCAAAACGAAATCATCATCTGTAATTCCTGAAAGATACTGCAAATACAAATCGTTTCAGCACAATTCAAATCATATGAATTTTTACATCATCTATATAAAAATTCAAATAAGCATAGGGACATCAGGATGCAGAAAACCAAAACCCAAAGAGGAGGCGATTAGATCCCGATCATCATCTGAATACCCATGAGAAGCTGTTGATGGCGGCCAAGGTGCTGTGAGGAAGCAGACGAAAGATAAGAAGAAGAAGAAGAGGTTTGTGATGGGTGCCATTTTGATGACACTCTTTACTCGTCGCGTAAAACGTTGCTTCGTCTGGCAAATGCTTTTTGGTACGTTATGTTGTGTCGTTTTAAATGAAGCCCGCAGTCGAAACTGAAGCCATGTAATATATATATATATATATATATAGACAGCACGGTACTTACCACCAAGCCACGATATGCGACTGATTTTTTAACTATTGGTTCACATGTGCATTTTTTGGTAATAGTTACCAAAAAGTTATTAAAAAAAAAAAAGAAAGAAAGGAGAAAATGACAAATTTCTTACCTAATACAATTTTGTGAATTGTTAAATTTATTACTTCAAACTTTCAATAAACTAATTTTATAGTTAATTAAAATTTTTGTTGACATTAACACTATATCTATCTTAACATTATTAGTCGTCATTTATTGAGTTAGATTAACGTGCCTATCACTAAAAAACGTGTCTTTTGATATTAAAAGGCAACCGGATAAATATCAGATGGTGTGTATCAGTTTGATAAAGGAAAAGTTAGGGTTTGATAGAGGTTAATGTGTTTTGATGAATTTGAGGAAAATGTTAGGGTTTGATACGATTTTTCCATCATCCTTATTTTCTTTTCTTTTTTTTTTTATTTTTACCCATATGACATTTATATGGTTACCTTTTAATATCAAAGGACATGTGTCTTTTTATTATAGGCATATTAATCCAACTCAGCAAATAGTAACTAATATATAGGAAGTGCAAATGCTAACAAAAATTTTAATCAGGTATGAAATTAGTTTTTTGAAAATTCAAGTAGTAAATTTGTCATTTTGCAAAAATTTAAGTAATAAATTTATCATTTTCTCCTTTATCAATTTTTTTATCATGGTTACCACCACCAAAAAAACAACAATATACTATTACTAAAATATTGCAAGAAAAATGAAAATGATAGGTATCAACTTTTTATGACAGATATTATAAAAAAGACATAGTTACTAAAAGAAATAACGTTGCAATAAAATTAAAAAAAAAAAAAAAAAAAAAGAAAACGAGAAACGGTTAAAAATCAACCACTTTTTCTAGTTGAGTCTAAAATTCACCTACCGTGTGACAAAAGAGAATAATAAGTCTTTATTTGGATTGAGGAGTCCATAATCTGGCTCTCAACATCATGATGTAAAGTGAGCTAGTGTGTGGTTGCTTCTACTAGTGGGGAAAATGATCGCATATTTTTATGGAATTGGTGGGGGCTAAAGGTTAATTTATTTTTTATGATAATCGAAATCGGTGGGGGTGGTGTGGTGGGGTGGGGTGTGATTAGATTGGGGATATAAAAGTGTTAATTGGAGTAGTTCAAGAGGGGTTGATCGTAACTAAACCATCGGTAATTTAAAGTGATCCAAAACGAAGTGTGGACCGAAAGACTAGCACATACATGCGTGATAGGACAATATGGACCGCTATAATTAGAATCATTACCACGTGCATTTATTAGAGTCATTATTAATAAAATTCTACATCAAACCATGTTTAGGGCTCATGCTCGATTTAGCGAACCCCCTTCATACCTTATATCGTGTTTTAACTTAGAATCATGCTAAATTGAGAAAAAAAAAATTGCTAATTTTCGTTTTAACCTATTTATTTGAGTCGTAACCGTGTTTTTTACATTTTGTGACATGTTATATTTGTATTTTATTTATATAATCATTTTTTAATTGTGTCCTATTCGCATTCTTGTTATCTTTTATATCAGCAATTGCAACCCCACTATAGTACTTCAATAATAAAATTATCGTAATTGTTCACGACTTAATCATACACCCACGATGTGAATATGAATTAATTTCCTTCTCTTTTTTTTTTTTTTCTTGCTTGTACTTTTCCCTGCGTTAGAGGCAAAAGGGAAAAATTAAATCAAGAAAGAAAGAAGGTCAATGTCAACTTGTTACATTCTAAAAGAAAAATAATTTTCATGTCATATGACCGCCCAAAGCCTTGATATGCGATTTCGTTGCAATTTGTGGAAAATAAGGCACTTATCTAACCAGTGTGGCTATCTAAGCATTAAGCAACCACATTAATTGTTCCATCGTGAATGACTGAATGAATCGGTACCAATTAAAGTCATTGTGTAGTACAGACAATAGAGCGTTTGAATGATGACCTTTTGGAGCATGAATTCGGCCCATGTAGCCATGCTCGGATTAAGAATTTACAAAAATTAGAGATTGCAATAAATCAAATTAAACCAAATCAAACATTTGGTTAAAAAAAAAATATCAAACAAAACCATTATAATATGAACTAACTGAAACTTTAGTACTTAATTTTTAATGGGCTCGATTTTACCATTCATCTTCTACCATGGTTAAATAAATATAAGTTCATTGGAAAAGGAAAAAAAAAAAAAAGATCCATTCATCTTTTACCATGATTTACAGTTTGAAAATATTGAATAATAAAAAGCATTTTAGTTTAACTTATTTTAGAAATACTTGTTATTTGTAACTCTTCATCAATAGTTAATTTTTATATTTCCGTCTGGTTCTTTATGATTTTTTTTATTTTTATCACTTCTAAGTTCAATCTAATATATCTTGTTCACTAACAATTCTTTTCTCCAACCATATTTAAGTGTCTTTTTTATAAGAATAATAAGAAGTACAACCCTTATATAACTTAAGTATAAAAAGATATAAATCTAGGTTTCTTTAAAGTGCCATAACTCTTACAAACATAGCATTTCATATATAAATGTAAACAAGCCACTAATAATCATATAAAACTAATAGCTCATATTAAAAGATAATAAGTATATCATATTTAAAACAATTCATTATCAATATCTATATATTTTAAGCTAAAATTCCTAAATGTTATGGAGCGTAACAAACTTTATATACACTACAGTTGAAGACAAAACCAGTAAACTATATCCCAATGAACACAATAAATTGGATTGTTAAAAGTTTGGTTTTGAATATCGCTCGCAATTTGATTTAGGGTTTGAATCAAATAATAAAAATATACCTCACTAATCAAATTTAAACTAAATCAATCAAAACTATATCATCCGATCACTCTAAACTTCTGTACCTTAAAATTTATCCATTTCCAAGTAAATATTGTAACGTCCTATGATCGAGTGTTCCACATGAATTATAATAAGTTGTGATACTAGACTCTATAACTATGATAGTGAATACTTTATTAATACAAGGTTATAATTTTTTGATTAAGTGGTAAATGAGCTAATTTGTGTTTATCGACTGGTGTATTTACTATTTTTGGTTAGGAGCGTTATAAATGGTATTAAAACCAATTCCTTACCACTAAGTGGACAATTCAAGTTCAGCTTCGGTTTAAGGAAAAAATCCAATGAGAGTAAAGAGTGTTACTAAAGTGTGACTCCTAATATACTTTTAAGATAATTTATAAGTAAAAGGTGACTCGAATCATACATCGAAATGAAATAAAAACTGAGTTCAATTATAATATCTTGTGACGAGGATATCGCATATTTAGAATGGAAAAGATTATGATACCCAACAATTAAGTGTTTCGTATGAATTGTGAAATACTATTGTATTGGTTTATAAAGTTATAATAATGAATATTTTGTTAAGAACCTTTAGGTTATATGGTTAATAGGATAATTTTTATTTATTGGCTTGATATATTCGCTATTTTGATGAAAGATGATACGAGTATATTGGGCATGATTACCACAATAGAATTTCTTTTTCACCACAGCTATCGTTCAATTCTGAGTTTTTAATTTCACGTCAATGTTAAAGAACATATTTATTTATAATACAAACGTTGTATTTTTTGAAGTACTGCGGTCGGCTTACATGTGCAAGTATAACGTTAATCATGGATAAGGGTATAAAAAGAATAAATAATTATATGGTACGTAGTTAAACGGAGATTTACTATAGGAAAGAAATTATGGAGAAAAACGAAAAACAAAAGTTTGGAAATCGAGTTAAATTCCCTAAACTAAACCTCTAAATGATTAATTAAATAATTTAGTAATTATGGGTTTCTAGAAGTACCTTAAATATGATGGTTTATGTGCATAGTGGTCTCAAGTTTAAATCTCGAAGTGATATAAAGATTATTTATAATGCGTTAATACGGTATTTACTTAAGTTTAGAATGCTAGTTACCGTTAACTTGGGCTTCCCTAAATGTATCTTCATCGGCACCATCATCCATTGATCTACGAGAATGATCTATGATTAACTTACATCATGACATCATACACTACATATATCATTCCTAAGCCGATTCTTCAAATACATCAGCACGCTGCACGCGCTTGAAAAGTTACTTGGCAGCACATTTTTCCACTAGTTCAAAATATGACAAGATTTCCATTTCAGTCATGCACCAACACATTGATGCGTTATGCACCCAAAAAAAAAAAAAAAAAACAACATCGATGCGTTATTACCCAAGAGTGTAAAATGGACCGTACCTTTATTGCTTTAGAACGTAAAAGGAGGTGGCGGGCTACAAAAGTGGGGGCTGGAGGCACTTTTATTGTTGGTCTGCAGCAAAAGCAGGTGGGCCGGAACGATTGTTGGTCTGAAAAAGGAATAGTGTGGGTCCATGCCCCTTATTCATCAAGGAAAAGAGGGTCCATATATTTTCAAAAGTCTGGACCAAAACGTCCAATGATTGGTTTTATTTATTGAAGAGATTGGGCTTTTGGTTTAATCCTTTGAGCTGAATTGAGAATCAAAAAAAGGTGGCCCGAACTGTGGATTTCGATCCCAAAAAAAAGATATTTAAAAAAAAAAAATCAAAATGGCTAAGCCCATTATCAAATCGTGAGCTCATGTTATATGCAATTGTTAAAATAAATGAAATCTTCACAAGAGGACATATGCCTAGACATTTTAAGAGATTATTCTCCAATCTGGAGTTACCATCTAGTATACCCCCACTTGGTTCTCAAGGGTGTCGGATCAGCTCCGAAATTGCAAGAAAATAATAATCTAACAAACAAGAAACATAATCTTACTCGTAAAATCATGTCCTTAATACATTTATTGTTGCCACGCCACCGTTGTGTTGAATGGAAATCCAGCAATATGCCCATGGACAACCGAGATTGAATTAGAAGGGAAAAAAAAAAAAAAAGAAGCAAAATTACAGCACTCAAAAGATTCATGTATAATAACTAGGCCTCAAAAAGTACAATTGAGAAGGCATTAGTCATTTCATCGAATGTTGTTAATTTGAAAATTCTGCGATAATAAAATAAATTAATTCCGATATTATTACAACTACTATAAAAAAGAGAGGAATCAAATTTAATTTATGCAATTGAAAAATTAGTGTTTATATTACTTTATTATAAAGGTCTTATAATTCTACATTTCAATAAATTCCATGTGACAAATCTGACCCGAAATTCTAGTAGAGATGGGCACCTATAGAACCTTTGAACCCAATACAAATCTCAACATGTATAAAAGCACCTTGCCATTTTTCTTACACTTTTCATTGCAAGCAAAATGCACCTTTGAGAACCGAAACAAGATCAGTCAAATATTACCAGTTTCCAGTATAGTATAGGACAATGAGAACGATAAGCCGCAGCATGAAGAGGTAAGATACGAGATTTTATTAGGTTTAATGTGATAATTGCAACGCAAGAATTTTTATGTTATATTTGGTTATGTATAAATACTAATAATAATAATACCGATGTTGGTAATTATACCATTTATGTGATAGTCCTGGTTAATTAAAGAGTCACATGAATTATGAGAAAAATTTGTACTATTTTATAAGATCATATTAGTAATTATCTTGTTAACATGAAATTACATGTTTTTGGCCAAATTGTTGGAATGAGATTATTTGTATTTATTAACTTGATTATTTGTTATTTTTTACTTAAAACGTTATGAATGGTATCAAGAAAAATAAGTTTGATGAGGACAACCCATAATTAAGTAAAATCCTACATAGATTATGAAAGGAATTTATAACTTTTACATCAAGTGATTAGTTATTCACTACTTTAAGCATAAAGTGTTACAATTTATCTTATCATCTATATATTCACCGTTGCCATTATTATTATCACTAATATAATACCATTGACATTATTGACTCTTGCCACTTGCTCAACACCATTGACGGCATTGGAATGCCATGTTCCTTTGGTAGCAATAATGGTGAACATGGATGGTGGTTATGCAAGAGTGTTAATGGCAATGACTATGCTAAGCAGTTAAAGATGTGGTAATACAATGATTGCACTAATTACAGTAATGATAACGGTAATAAAGATGAAATAGCAGTAGTGATCTAGTGTTATGATAGTAGTGGTGTATTGGGCTTTATAAATGATAATTGTGGTGGTAAAAGTAATACAATGGTGGCAATGTAAGAAAGGTGGTGGCAATTAATAACTTTATGCTAGTATTGTATCGGTAGTAATAATGGTAACAATAATGGTGGTATCACGATCTACTTACTAATAAGGTTAATGGTAGTTCTTTTGTTGTTAGTCCCAAGATTACTATACCACCAAATAAAAGAGAGAAAATTTTTATACAATTTCTAGCAATTGCTTTTTATTGATGTTATTAGTTTAGTGAGAAAACTTATTTTTTCCTAACTAATATTTCTTTCCAAAATTAAAAAATTCTTCTTCTTATCTTTTATAATTTTTTCTATTTGATTTATGATTGTTTTTATTCTATCAGACAAATCCCTCTTTTTTTTTTTTCTGTGAATGAATAATATGTCAAATCCAAAAACTTTGGTTTCATTTAGCTCTTTTATGGATGATGGATAAATTCCAAAATGGAATAGATAGATACATATATCTAAGGAATATATTTCTATCTAAAATGTAAAGGAAATTAAAAAAAAAAAAAAAACAACAACCCATAACATCCATGTCAATTTTTCTATTTCATTACATTCAAAACAATTTGCTCTCTAGACGATACCCTAAATGGAGTTTTGTGGTGTATTGGATCTATTTTGTAAATTAAACACTATATAATAGATTTTATGTCTAATACCTTAAAAATATTACAAACTGAATGCTATCCAAAAGTCATTACCACTCATCTAGTAATATATTTATATATAGTGCCGCTAAACCTGTGCAAGATTGAGAAGGCATTAGTGATTTTATGGAGTGGTGTTAATTTACAAACTCTGCAATAATAGAATAAATTAATTCCATGTTTGCTTTTTTTTTTTTTTACCAAATACTATTATAAAATTATGAAAGAAGAGGAGATTGAATCCAATCTATCTAATTGAGAAACCATTATTCATATTAATTGATTACAAAAGTTTTGATAATTCCACATTTTAATAAATTTCATGAGATAACACTAACTCAACAGTCAAGTAGAGATGTCCACCCATCGAAATTTTGAACCCGATTCAAATCTGAGCAGTAAAAGCACCTCGCCATTTTTCTTACATTTTTCATTGCAAGCAAAATGCACCTTTGGGAACCGAAACAAGATCAATCAAATATTACTAGTTTCCAGTATAGTATAGGACAATCAGAACAGTAAAAGCACAAAAAGATAAAATACGAGTATTTATTATGTTGAATGCGATAACTACAGTGTAAGAATATTTTATGATGTATTTGGTTAGGTCATTACAAATACTAACTAAAAAAACAGTGTTGATAATTATGCTATTTATGTAATACCCATGTATAGTAAAGTCCCACATGGATTGTTGAAGGGATTGGTATCATGATAAATATCTTATCAATATAAGATTAAAACTTTTGGAACAAGTGATTAAAATTGATCTATTAATGTTTTAGCGCTTAATTATTTTCTACTTTTAACCTGAAACGTTATAATTTATATTATCATGCATCACGCGTATATTTTCATCATTATCTCTCCACCGTAGCCATTTCCACCATCGAAGTTATTGACTCCTTGCTGTATAAATTTAGTGGTAACGTAGCAAAGATGAAACAGTAGTGGGCAGAGGGTGATCTAGTTTTATGATAATAGTGGTGTATTGAGCTTTATAAATGGCAATTATGGTGGTGAACATAATATAATAGTGGTGTATTGAGCTTTATAAATGGTAATTATGGTGGTGAACATAATATAGTGGTCGCGATGTAAGAAACAGTGGTGGCAGTTGATAATTTTGTGGTGTGATGCTGTGTTCTACTACTAATGTTGAGATGGTGTTAGTGGTAACGTTGATGGTAGTTCTTTTATTGTTGGTCCCACGGTTTTTGTGCCACCAGATGAAAGAGAGACAAATTTCATATGAAGAGTTTTGCAGTGTACTGGATGTACTTTGTAAATTAAAGGCTATAATAGATATTATGTCTGATACCTTAACAGATTACAAACTAAAGGCAATCCAAAAGTCATTTTCACTCGCCTAGTAATATATTCATATATAGTGCAGCAACTTTTATTTTAAATCATGACTCCGGACTATTCAATTTCCATGACAAAATTTTACACCTTTCACCACGTACATTCTCATGTGAGAACTCCTAACACACCATTATTACACCTACATTGCCATCCACATAACAATAGAAATAGATAGAAGCCATGTAATCTTAGGGTATCACTTTGATGAGTATACGTTAAAAATATTGTAACAATCTGACATCTCTTTTCCTTTTATTAGATTCCTCATTTTGTCAACTACTCTATTTTGTATATATGGGAAGAACATTGTTTACATTTTCCCTCAATCTCTCTATGTTATCTTTATTTAACCATATAATATGAGTTTAATTTTAATTTGAGAGTTTATTAGCTAGATTAAATAAACATTTCGAATTCAATAATTATAATATTCCAGTCCCTTCTTCAGAAGTTAATCCCAATTGATTATTGCTAGTTCTATTGCTACCTTTTTATTAGTATTGCTAAAATCCTTTCATTTATTTATTTTCCAACTAGTATACATATTATAACTATTGGGAAAAAAAGGAATCGAATATAACTCATTTCGCTAATAGATTAATATAATACATATTAAAAAAATAATACTTAGATGAAAAAAAGGAGAAATCGTTGAGAAGTCAATTGATTAGAATGCACAAGGCAAATAATAATTACATGAACATGAAAGTTAAAAAGCAACAAGGTCTTAGTTCAAGAAAAAAGAGATGACAAAAACAAAAAGAGTGTACTTTAAATTAGATATGAGGTTTGCTCCTGAATGATTCAAGTGGCTCTCAATATGAACTGGTGGTAGAAGGCTGCAATTGCTGCCCCAATAAATGGTCCCACCCAAAACATCCACTGCAGTGCAAAGACACACCATAACTTCATTATCGGATTTACCATTTCTCGATAAATTAAAGGAGGATAATTAATATTTGCAATTTTTGAAAATTGAAATAATTAGAGAAATACGTACTGACCATGCATATGTCTTAAAACAAGAAAACACATAAATAAATATAAAGTATATATGTGGTTATGAAATTACCACCACTATCCTCCACTTATTCAATACAGGTTATTAGGCAAATAAGATGATTGAAAGTTTGTCCTATATTCTAGTTTTATGAACATAATTAATTGTCAAAACACAATTCAAATTCGTGCATCGCATAAATTATTATTATTATTATTATTATTATTTTGGGTAAAGAGAACGCATAAATTAATATTGGATTCATGAAACTCTTATACAACCTCAAAACATATTACTAAACGAATTCACTACTTATGAGATTTGTTGAAAACAAAAATAAAAAAAAAAAAAATCTCTTCACATTTTGATATATTTGCTTTTCATAAATAATATATTCAGTATTAAGAAGTATTTCAAGGAAACTAGAAATGGATTTACTAACGTGGTCATCCCAGGCAGCCTTGCCGTTGTAGATAACCGCAGCCCCAAGACTCCTAGCGGGATTGATACCGGTACCAGTGATAGGAATGGTGGCCAGGTGAACCATAAATACAGCAAATCCAATTGAAAGTGGAGCCAATACCTTTATAGTCACAAAAAAGGATTTATTAGTGGTGAATAAATATCGTAATCATAATAATACCAAAACAGAAAGAAAATGCCACTGTAATTGTAAAATTATTTAGGTTCTGTCAAATTGATGAGAAGTTTAGTTTCAAGGTAAAAAAAAGTCCTTAGAGACATTAGAGGGAGGAAGGAGGAGGAGAGAGGGGAGGTGGAGGTGAGAAAAAGCCCATGATATTCCCACAGGTCACAACGATCTCCTAACATATGGGTCTATATCAGGAATATAATCATTCTTATTATGGGTGTATGGGAAATAAGAAAATAAATATCAATATAGATTCGGATTAACTTGCTCGATATAATTCAATTCAATTTGATCACTTTATAAAGTCAATTTAAGTCACTTCTTTGACCCACATTAATGATAGTTTCGGTTCGATATAATTAACTTAATCGATCTAATCTAATTCTATAGAAATCTATTGGATTTACACCAATTTGCTAAAAAAAATGTAGATAAAAAAAATAAATCATGAAGAGTTTTCAGTTTTTAGAGATGTAGGTAAATTTTATTATATTATAAATAAATAAATTATAATATTTTTATTAATCCCAATTTAACTCACTTAATCTTTAACCCATTCTCATCCCCCAATTAACCTTCCAATCGAGATTTGATAATATTGATGAATATAGTGTTGATATAGTAACTTCCATTCTACTTGTTTCACAATAATTTAACTTCTCTTCCACTCTTCTATAATTTCAACTTCTTTCTCACTCATGATTTCACTTGATTGTAACTTCTATATCTAATTTTATTTATTTGTCAAATTAATATAATATTTTTAACTATAAAAGCTTCAAAAGCACTACATTCCTTTTTAATACTATAGATAATATGCATGTTGAGATTATCTTTTATAAAATTGCTTTATTCCAATAATTATAACCCATATATGATATTCAATAATTGTCCTTTGCTTTCCAAATATTTTATATTTTCAAAACATGATGTAAGTGTGTTATTAAATAAAAGGAAAAAATATAAAAAACCCTTAATGTTTATCTCTTTTTCTATTTTAATCCTTAACATTTCAAAAGTTTCATTTCAATACTCAAAGTTTACAAATATTTATAAATAATTCATTTCATTACTTTTCCCATTAATCATGGTGCTATATGATTCGTCCATATAATTAATTTAACTAATTAATAAGATAGCATATAAATATAGCACCATGATTAATGGGAAAAGTAATGAAATGAATTATTTATAAATATTTGTAAACTTTGAGTATTGAAATGAAACTTTTGAAATGTTAAGGATTAAAATAGAAAAAGAGATAAACATTAAGGGTTTTTTATATTTTTTCCTTTTATTTAATAACACACTTACATCATGTTTTGAAAATATAAAATATTTGGAAAGCAAAGGACAATTATTGAATATCATATATGGGTTATAATTATTGGAATAAAGCAATTTTATAAAAGATAATCTCAACATGCATATTATCTATAGTATTAAAAAGGAATGTAGTGCTTTTGAAGCTTTTATAGTTAAAAATATTATATTAATTTGACAAATAAATAAAATTAGATATAGAAGTTACAATCAAGTGAAATCATGAGTGAGAAAGAAGTTGAAATTATAGAAGAGTNTGTAATATATATTATTAATTTATTTAATTAAATTAATTATATGGATAAATCATATTCCACAATACGTTAAGACTAATAGAAAAAGTAATGGAATGACCCATTTAAAAATTTTTGCAAACGCTGAGGTTGAAATAAAAATTTTGAAACATTAAGGATTGAAATTAAAAGAGAGAGAGAGAGAGAGAGAGAGAGAGTGTGATAAATGTTAAGCACATTTTTGCACTTTTCACGAAAATAAAATGCTTCCTAAACAAAAATAATAATAATAATAATAATAATAATCATCATCATTTAATGTCTTGTAAAGTAAACTATCCATCAGTTAAGAAAAAACTTTTTACATTATATATTAATTTTGTATTTTGTGATATATTTTGTTTGTAAAAAGTTTTTAAAAAGTAAGTAGTCACACACACACACACATATATATATATATATAAGAAAAAGCAATAATTGAACATCCAATAAGAAAGAGATTTTCGATGGAAGTATTAATGTTGTCAAATTCGGATTAATTCCTATAATTCAATCTAGTTCAACTCGATCTAATCATAAAACTAATTCGATCCAATTTAGGTTAAATAGTAATTGAATTTGGTTTTCTCTCTTTAATTCACGTCCCTCTCATATGTTTAGGCCAATTATTTGGACTGAGAAATATGACATCATTTAGTATTTCGGATTTGTTAAAATAGACATTGTAATCACATTTGTTAAACTTACATTTTTTTTTTTTTTTGGGAAATAACAGGTGAACTTAACTAAGCATTTTAGGGTACTTATTCACATAATCCGACAATAAAAACTAAAGCTTTTATAACTTAAAGATAGCTCGTAGAAATAATTAATTAATTAAAAACAAATACCGGAACATGGGAGTCTCTGGCTTTTCTTTTAGGATCCGTTGCAGAGAAAACGGTGTAAACCAACACGAATGTCCCGATAATCTCTGCACCCAACCCAGCACCAGTGCTATATCCGCTGGCTAGCTCGTTGGCTCCACCACCATACCTGTAATAGTTGGACTTTTGCAAGGCCTTCACTAACCCAACTCCACATATGGCTCCTAAACACTGAGCCACCATGTACATTATGGCACGGACCGACGACACCTTCCGGGCTAAAAACAGTCCAAATGTCACTGCTGGGTTTATGTGACCACCTGCACATTTCTTATTATTATTAATATTTTAAAATTAAGAGGAAAAAACAAAATAAAGTAAAAAAAGTAGTAAGGTCACGCATACTATCTAAACTCTTAATTTTTTTTTTTCAATTATATAACAGAAATTTAAATCAAACATATTTACTTGTCAATGTTTATATATAAAGTTTAGATTTATTAAATATTATAGTCAATTAAACTTTTATTCATTAAAATTAATATCTCTATCACCTTGAGAATAAAGATGACAAAGCCAATACTGGTTGGACAAAAAGTGTAAATATAAAATAATTAGAGGCGAGGTAGTAAATTTGAAAATAAAAGATTGATTTGGCATGAAAATTAACAACTTTAAATTTTAAGTAAAAAATCCTAAAAACAACTAAAATTCAAGTATTGATTTTATTTTATTATTTTTTTTTTTTTTGGCCAACAAGTGATTTTAATGTTTTAAACGAAAAAAAAAAAAAAAAAGTTACTCATCATGGATAAACAAGCACCTGAAATTCCTGCAATACAATAAACAAGAACAAAAATCATGCCGCCAAAAGCCCAAGCAAGACCAAGAATACCAACACCACTGCATGGGCTACCCCCATTATGAGGGTCAGTTTCGCTCTTGTAACCAATCACGGTCAAAACGGTAATGTAGAGGAACAAAAGTGTTGCTACAAACTCAGCTATCAAAGCCCTATAAAATGACCACTTGGTCAGCTCCACTCCGTCGAACAGCGGAGCTGGAGGAGGGTCTTGGTAGTCCATCCTTGACAATGAACCGTCTTCCGACATTTCGTCCTTTGTCGTGTTTTTAGGTGATAGAGAGAGTGAGTGAGTGAGGGAACGAGCATGCGCGTATATATATATATATATATAGAAGTGGCTGACTTGCTGGCCAGAGATATAAAAGTAGGGTCCACATGCAAATTCTAACACGAGACATAACACGAATACTACACAATTAAATATTGGTTTGTTGAAATAAATATGAAGCTAATATGTTATATGATAAAAAAAAAAAAGAAGAAAATATTATAATATAAATAAGTATGATTAGACTAAATTATATATTAGCTCCTTATTCAATTTTATAAATTTTTAATAATGATACAAATTTGATATAAAACAAGAGAATATAAGGTTGATGATTTTTATCTCACATGACCACTACGTATACAATATATCTTTTACGAAAGCAAAAAAAATTAAAAGACAGTATTAAATTTGTTGGAATATATAAGAGACACATACAACGAATGCTCTTGTTTTTTCATAATCGGTTGCCATTTGAACCTTTTGGCACTATTATAGATGCAATCACGCCAAAAAGCTAGAAACCGGGTAATTATAATATATACCGTCATCGACAATATTCTTTTTTCTCTCCTTTAGATATTTCAAAAACTTTCTGCAAAATATAAACATCATTCGATGATTATTATTTTTTTTTTTTTCAACTATCATATTACAAGTTTAATGAAAAGAAGAATTCAAACTAATCCATCGATTATTAATGGCATAATATAAACAAATTTGCACTTTCATCTCATAAACTAAATTTTCACTTCTTTCTTTTTCCATTATCTACTTTAGTATATGGATTCACTTTTTCTAAAGAATCCATTGAATTATAGTAAAAAATAATTGATAACCGAATCAATAGGTGATTAGTGAGTCTTTTTAATCATTATATCTAAAAGTTTAACTAGTATCAACATAATATGATCTACTTTGATATTATAAACTAACAATAATTCTCTTTCATAATTTATATAAGACCTCACTTGTATAAGTTATCACAATTCTCTCCCTCCCTTCTTACCTTGCCTCCCTTTTTCTCTCTTTTAAACATGCAATGTTTTTTGCTGTATGGTTAAAAAATTTAAAATATTGACATAACTTTAAAATCTTATAAATCGATGTACTCTATGAAATACAAACCAATTTTGGGGGTTTCTTTTTTGGGAAAAATACATAAAAAAAAAATTGAAGTATTCTCATTTTTTTTCATTTCACGATTGATTTTTTATGTTTGCTCATATATTTAATGGACATATGTTTTTAAAAACGAGTCATTAATCTTCGTCAGCCTTGGAGTGCCATGTCAGCAGCTTATAATATTTGACGGATAAAATATGACTTTCCAAGAAAACCGAACTTATTGGATGCATTATTTTCATTATTAATTTGATTGACGGATAAAATGCAAATTGTGAAATAGGGTGTAATTTTTCTTTTAAAGATGTAGAGCCGGGGTCTAAACACTCATTTTTCTATAATAAGGAGACTAAGCGTATATTAAGCAAATATAATCTATCCTAAAATTAAAGGAGCAAAATGTAAGTAAAATTCAAGAATTGAAAGTACCTATCTTCCTATAATCCATCAAATTCCCACAATGTATTGTGGTTTTTGTCATCCACAAACGTGTTCTATATATGCATATACATATATATGTACATACATAAGATTTCAAAATATATTTTGTGTTAACTTTGTATCCAATAAGTATTATTCAATCCAAAAAAATACAATTTTTTTTAAAAAAGAATTCATATGCTTATTGATACAAATTAAGATGAAATGCCTTTATGAATATTTTCCAAAAGACAGTTTCATGCAAATGGTGCAACTAAATATTGTATATATACGAATTCATCTTATGATTTTTTTTTTTAAAGATATAACTTAATATCTTAAAATTTTTTCATATTTTAAATAATACCCAATTATATAGATGTCTACGATCCAAATTATATGTTACATTAATATACTTTAACGATTAATTATCATATATAATGTTTGGTTAGTTAGTTTTTCTATTAAAATGTTTTTCTACTACTCCTCACACATTGCATGCGTGATCATCTGGACAAGATAAGTATGTCCAAGTACATCATGGATAATGCGAAAAATATTATATGAATTTTATGCACTATTTTAATTTTATATTTAAATTTTGAAGTTGTCAAATTTCAGATCCAAACTTTTCTTTATCAAATTATCTACCTATATCCTTATAGAAAGAAGTAGAAAATAAAATGTAGGTAAAGTTATAAATATCGTTATCAAAAGTTAAATCGAATATTATATTTAAAACTTTAAATTTTACGTTAAAAAAAAAAAAAACCCTCATAGTAATCAATTTGACACCGTCCCAAAGATTTAATAATGAGCTTGTGGAAGTCTCTATCGGGTGAGAGTGACTGGACCCGGACTCGATGACAGAAGGGTGAGGGGCTGCAGACTTCAGAGCGAAGATCACGTATGAACGACCATGACTCAACCACACCCCACAGGGCACGCCGGGGCACTAAACCGTCTGGTCAATGACACACTATCCTTATTCTTTCCTTCCTGGGCGTTTGCTCAAAGTACAAAAGTGAAAAGCATCATTCTAATATTTTTCCAAGCAAGCATGAAGTAGGGCCATTATTGTTCTTGTTGCCTATTCGAATTTTAATTGATGTAACACGGTCGATTTTCCCTCTTTACTTCATTAAATGTATGGTCGGAAAAGAAGTCTTGTTTAGAAGGGATTCAAACCTTTTGGCTTAAGAAAACATACAAGACAAATCCACTACTTGAATGGGTAAGTAATATATAGATATCAATAATATTTAAGTACCTAATAATAAAAAACATATTTTTTGAAAATAAAAAACCAATTATATATATTACTACTTATTAAAATCTTATCGGTATTTACACATTATTCATTAATTTATATAATGTATTAATAAAATTGAAACTTATCTTGTCTAGGACCAACTTTAATGTGCGTCCCTTATCCTTGCTGAAGAAACTTTCTCTAGTACCTTGCGTGATAAACAGCTGCCTTCTAATAGGGACAAGGCACGTCTCTAACAAATTTTTATTTTTTTTTTTATAAAGTTGATAGAAAAACAATAAATTATTTGTAATTACTCCGATTTATAACGTTAAACCGGAAATATCCGACGAACCAAAGCAGTTGAAATGAAACATTGAAATATGTTGATAAAATAATGTGCTGATAAAATATTAATTGTTGTAAAAATATAATATTAATTAATATCATAATATTTGTTACATTTATCGATACTAAAATTATATTTTCAAACTATTAAAAATTAGTTATTTAAAAAGTTATTCTACATAGTCTACAAAAATATTGAAAAGTATTAAAAGGAACTTTGGTAAAAACACTTAAAGATAAAATGCAAAGTTCTTAAAGCATAGAGTTCCTAAAATAAATTATATGATACTATAAGAAACTTTCAAAATTTCTATAAGATAAAGATGGAATAATACTCCATTTGTATGGAAAACCATGCTAAACAATTATGTAGATTTAGGATCATTCTTTTTGTTGCAACTCTTAAATGTAAACATTCCTAGAGTGTAATACTTTATATTAGACTTATGCAAGAGACGGTTTCAAATCGTAAATCAGTATAGCTAGGCTACAAACTAGCTCAGCTCGTAAGAGGTCAAGCCAAATCGCTCCTCGAATTGTCGAGCTCTAATGGCTTAATCAGTTCAAGAGGATAGAATCGCTCAAATCAGTAATTCATGAATTGTCAAGCCAACTCGCTATTGAACCGATAAGTCGGCTCGGCTGGTTCACTCCTTAAAAAAAAAAGAAAGAAAGAAAGATAAAAGAGAGAAGAAAAGTCATTAAGTTAAAAAAAATAATAATTAGATAATATCAATTAAGTCATGATATATTAAAATTATCTCATTTACAATAGTGAAAGATAATTTTTTAAAAATAATATTATCAAAGTAATAATAGATAACTAATTATAAATTAATTATGTGTTAATAATAGATCGAAAATTCAATTTAAGTTAATTTAAGTTCTTTTTATAAAATTTATCAAATATTAAGAATTTGAATATAAGAAAAAGATAAAATTTAAAAGGAAAAAAAATGGGAATCACATTAAGTTAGAAATTAATAAAAAATTTAAAAATTATTAATAAATTAGTATACTTAAAAAAAGAGAGAGAGAAAAGAGGACACGTTATTAAAATTTATTAATGTATTTAAAAAAATTAATAAAAAATTAAACACTAAAAAAAAAAAAAAAAAAACAATTCACCCAACCTTTAAACTGTTGAATCAGTTAAATTGGCCCAAAACTACTCCCTCACGGATAATTCACGATTTAACAGTGATAAGACTTATAAACCAATAGTTTCAGACTGACTCAATCATAAAGAGAATCTCCATAAAAGCCTATAATATCACGTCATTCTTTGATATTGCTTTGTAATTATTTACCCTTATTATCTTGTGTCTACTGGCTCCACTGCTACAGGTACCCCGCCCTTACAAATGAATCCTCTCCTTTGAATACAAGCATATTACATTCTTATCTCTAAACTTGCCTTAGACTTACCACCAAACCTGACATCGGTCATCTTGTGGAGTTGACCATATGCATGCAACTTCATTGTCATATCATTGTCTCTATATATATAAGGTTAAGTCCAAGAAATGAAGACCATTAGACGCGAAGATTGTCACTCAATCTTTCGTTTCAAACTTAAAATAACAAGTCATGACTCACAAATAAGATAGGGTTGTTGCAAGCTACCCCTTAGGCCCTTACCCTTGGCTGGTTAGCAAGAGGCCATCGATTTTAACATCTATTTTATGTATTTTGTTATTTTTCATCGTACTAATCAATTATAAAATTTTGATAATATTATTGGTCCAATAAAAAGCAAACATGTGTTCCTAATTAAAATTAACAAATCCTTATGATATACAGTTTGTATATTTGTCAACACATGTTACTTCTCTATGAAAGACCCAAAACATAGGTAATGTCCATGTAATTCCCCCTTCTTTTTTCTTAGAAGACTTTTTAGGTTTGTTTTATTAACTATGTAATATAGTATTCTAATCAATCTAAGAGCTGTTTAATTCTCATTGAATTCATATGATTATGCAGAATAAGATGTCAAAAATCTTCTAATTTTTAAAGCACTCTATTCTTGAAATTAATTAAAATCCTCCGCCCTACCTTGTTTCAAGGCATTTCAAATAATTAAAAATTAGCTAGTTATATTTTTTACTACCATCTTGCATGCGTACAGACACATACACACATATATATATATGGAATCTGATTTTATCGAATTATTAGCCAAAGGAAATATTTGACAATTGACCATGTGCACGGTATACGACTAGACAAAATAGGGTAAAACTTGTTTCAGCAACGTCTTACACTAACTATTGAACAATTAGACTTAGTTTAGGCCTTACTTTCTGCTTAAGGATTGGTTAAAAAATTAAAAACAAGAGCGTGAATGAAAGTGAGTACGGACTCCTTTTATGTTGCAATTTCAATTCAACTTAAAGATTTTAATAACAAATTTACGTGTCTAGTATCTGATTGTAGCTCGGGAAATGCTATAACACAACTTGAATGAGGAAAAATCATCTTTTATCGACAGGGAAAAACAATTTATTCACCGATCGTGAGCTAGTTATGCACAATGAGCTAAGGAGAATAATGAAAGACTGTTTTCTGTTACACCTTGTGTCTACGGTTTTTTACCATTATTTAGACAAATATCGGTTTATGTTTTGTAAATTTCAAGAGAGATGAGAAAACCCTTAAGACTTCCAACAAGCCAAGAGGGTCCGATGATATCGATATGTATTTTACCAGTTAAAACTGCCTTCTTGCTGTCTGTTGTATATTAGTCTTTGGGTCATGGGTATATTATATTTGTGTGCGTGAGAAAGAGAGAGAACATCAATGCACTGACTCTTAAAATAAATAACTAAAAAAAAAATTCAGTAATAACATGTCACATATATTAGTAAGCGGTCATATGCATGTAATAATTATAATAATAATGAATTTATATTTTTTATAACTTAAAATTTTATTGATATTTATCAACGACTCGTTAAGAAAGTAATATATTCTTATTTATTCTTTGTATTGTTTGCAGTAGTAATTAATATTATAAGTTTTTTATTCCATCGATTCATCCCTCAAAAGTGACAGAGGACAAGGTTTAGAATATCGCTGGAATCAGCACACAAGACAAAGCCTTTAAATTCAATCCCTCGCAACATGCATGAGGTATGTTTGTATCACACCATCACTTGACACGCGACCCATGTCGAGAATTAGGATACCATTTCCACCAAAAGTACTTGAAACGGGATGGAATTCGCACATGTCGATAGTACTTACTGTAGCAAATGCGCGTATCAAAATTATCGACCATTGTCTTGTTTTAGCATTTTGTATATATTAGCAACGTGCAAGAGGCATGTTACATATATTCTATATATTATTTTATATTACTTAATATTTTTATTATATTTATAATTTATCCTTAAAATCTGCAAACTATCGAATCATATTCCATGTGATCACAATAATTATTAAATAGTATAGTGAAATTCTACTATTTTAGCTATATTATTATTATTTTATTATATTTTCAAGATCCGAGCTAATGAAGTCTTATTGACTGATGTCTCAAGGCTACTAATAAATTTTTAGGTCAATCGAGTTGGTTTTACCGATGCGCTAAATTACTTAATTCATACCTGATCGTAAAAGTATGAGACTTACAAAAAAGAACCAATTAATTTTTTTAATTAACAGAATATATTATTAAAGCTTTTCTTTTAAAGTACGTAAATGTTTACTTTCCAATTTTGACGTAAAATCACCATCTTTACCACTTTGGTAAAAAAGAAACATATAGGATACAAATCAGATTAAGGCTTATATGAATTATGTGTCCAACAATATGTCTTTCGAAGGAAAAAAAAAATAGAGATTATGTAACCTTGATATGATATGTTTTACATTTATAATATTACAGTCTTATATTTGAATCCTATATTTTAAGTGATTACCATTTTTCTTGAAATATGTGTTATTTCCTATGAATATAAAAAGGAATTTTTAGTTATCTATATTATTTAAATTCCAAGGGTTTTATGTAACAGTCACTCTTAAAAAATACGTATTTAACTCCAATATAATATCATTCAACAAAAATACTAATATTAAATAACTTTTTAAGATTACAAATAACTTTTTAAGATTATAAATGTCTAACGCTATGGATAAATTTGTTAACTTCTTCATTTTCCACCTATTTTTTCTCTCTGCCCCCAACTTTTCAACTCCAATGTTTTCTCCCTCTCTCTCCCTCACTTTTTTTTCTCAATTTATTCTTTGACTTCCACATATAAAACTACATTGTTTTCTCTCAAGAAATTTGCCTTTTTATCATAAAACTTAATAAATATTACACAAATACTAATTACATTAAATTAATCACCTAAATAAGATGGTAAAATCGCACTTAATAAATACAATTTTGATTTTTTATTAATATTGCATTTACATTTATTATAAGCGATACACATTAACTTTATATTATGTTGCATGTAATATATACTACATAGGCTTATACAAAACAAAAATACAACAGCACTTCTACTTAGTCTCAAATGACCTAATGCATCATATCATTCGCTTTAACCATTACACCAATACATTGTCTTATCTTATATCATGTCCTAAAATAACAGAGTTATAATAGTTTTACTATGCAAATCATTATAGAATAGAAACTAACATTATAATTGCTATCTTAGATTTGATTTATACAGAACGCCCACAACTAATTTTTTTTAAAGTAAACAGTTCACAAATTAAACATGTTAATTACCTATAAAAATATGAAAAATACATACTAAGATTTAAATATCCCAAGTAATATTTACATGATTTAGTAATTTACTCTTACTTTACTTAAGTAATACATAAGTTGATATTAAAAGATTTTGAGTTAAGGCCCAAAACTTCAAGAGTATAACCAATCTTCAGTTTTATTTACTTATTCCCTAAGATCCAATAGTTGTTAACTTCATAGTAGTTATAATGCTACTTTCTAGCTAGCACTTGTAATAATATTTATAGGAACAAAGACATAAAATCGTATATCAAGCACAAGCAAGATTATCGACCAGTTATTTTAAATGTAATGCATCAACTAATGCTATCGCATGACGTTAGCCAGTTCTCCGTAAGATTACATCAAGCACAAGCAAGGTTATCGACCAGTTATTTTAAATGCAATGCATCAACTAATGACATCGCATGACATTATCTAATTCGCTATGAGATTAAAGAAATTCCACTTACTTTAATTTGAGTTGAGAAGTTTAACACACATTTCAATAGCTCACAACTAAATTTAGGCTTGTGTAATAGAGATATCTCTTCTCTCGTGATTACTTTCAAACCACTACCTTTACCCTTACGGCGATTTCCTCTCTTATCACTTAATTTGATTAAGGATGAAGAAGAAACCATAATGCTTTAATGCTATCCCTTTCAAAAGCATCGGGATTTGATCAAAGAATTCTAAATGTTTCCTTTAATGGATTATAATGTATGTCTGATTTAGATTTACAAGTTATATATTTAATTAAGTCCAGTTTAAAATGTTCGATTATTTTATGTAAGATAAACAATTCTAGTTCAAAGTATCAAACCAGAATCACATAATTAAATCCAGAAACACGCGAATATAAGCATGCACACAATCAAGTTATCTAACAAACATAATTAGGTATACTCTTAAGCCTTCAAATACTATAAAAAGTACTCCGAAATACACTAACGTATTGATCCCAAACTTACCTAAAGTCTCCAATTTGCTCATTAAAGTTTAATGCAGAGTCGAATCATCGCTACTCGCTCCTATATTATAAATATCATTTTAGTATTTATACCCTTATGTGTGTATGTGTGTTTGTATATATATATATATAAGTTTTGAATAACTAGTTTTAGTTTAAAATTATAATTTTATTCAATTGTTCAAGTTTTATATTACTTATAACCAAATTAGTTATAAACTAATTTCTGAATTAGGTTCTAATTTAATTTTAGTTACAGTTTTTATTCATAAACCCTAGGAATTCCTCTCGATCTAATATGTGAAATTTATCTGACTATATTTAAATATCTTAAATCTCCTATTTAGCTCATAGCCAGTATTTTGGTCTGTACGTTATACTATACTCCTAATTTAATTATCGAATTTGCTCCTAATATGAGAATAACCTACATTTTTCACATAATTTTCTAAATTTACATTTAAATCAGATTTATATTATTCTCCTAATATTATAATAATATTATTTTAACCTAATATATTCCTCTCATTTAATTTTCCAACTTCACATATTACCAATTATTACACAATTACACATGATACACCTATCTAACGTCCCCAATACTAAAATTAACATCTCTCATCATCAACTAATATTTCAAGATGCCTAAATATATCAGAAATAAAAAATTTCATCAATTTAACATTAAATTACAAATTAAGCTTAAAAATTATCTTTTATTTATGATTTTAAAGCCCAAAAATTAAGTAAAATTTTGAAAAATTAATTTTTAAAAAAACTCTTCATAGTAATATGATATATACCCTAAACAATACACACAAAAATTTTAGGCTCAAAACTATATCATTAAAATTATTTAAAACAAAAGTAAAAATCAACTCGAGTTTAGTGATTTTGTAAAAGTAGTATATCTCGAGACTTAATTTTATCAAATTGATATTTTTCCTTAAATCTACATAAACAAATATTCTAGAATTCCAATTTTTATAATTTTCTACATTTATTTGATATTTTTAATAAATTAGACAAAATCGAATTGAAAATTAGATTCACCTATTTGAATGACTTCCAGCCACTAGAGATGGCTTTACTTATGTCCGCAACCCCTATTGATGGTCTTATTGTGCGTCGGTGGTGGTGGTGGTAGTGGTGGTTGTCCCTTTCTAAGCAATTGTCAAGTATAGGTTCTTCTCTAAAGCTCTATTTACATTATATTTTATTTATTTTTGGTAAAATTGCGCTCTTCTCTTCTCACCTCTCCCTTTTTTTCTTTTCTTTTGAACACTAACTAACCAAAATGAGTTTTGATGTAGGTTTTCTAAACTTATAGAGGCATTTAGGATTTGCCTTATTATTTTTTTTGTTGTTGTGTCCTTTCTTTTCCTCTTTTTCACTTTTTATTTGGCTAATTCCTATTTGTTAATTTTTCTCTTTCATTCTCAGCTTGCTACACCCTTGTTCCAGAGTTTTCTACATTTCCCACATATTTTCTTGATTTTTTATAATTTTTTTTAATTAATTTAGTATTATTTTAGCATGTATTTAGTATTTTAAATAATTTTAGGTATTTTTACTTACGCGTACTTACATATATAGTATAAATAAATACTCTTAAATATTATTTATATTATTTTATAATTTTTAGTATTCATATAATTTATTTTTATCGATTCATTAATTATCAAAACTTGTTTTACGTATTTTTGATAAATAACGAGTAATATACATATATTTTAATATTATAATATCTTGTTATTTTATTATTTATTTTCTTAAATCCAAACTCACGGAATCGTTTTTTACTAATATTTTTAATTTCTTCATAAAATTTAAGCTCGATAGAATAATTTATATGATCGCCCTAAATTTTACAAATCGTTTCCAAACCGATCAATCTTGAATTAATCACTAATTTTTGTAAGATCTCATATCTTATATTCAACAGAAACAAATAATAAATAGGGTGATAAAATCGTATCTATTAAATGCAATCTAGTAATAGCACTCAATTTATTAAATCGTAACTTATAAATGCAACATTTTTATAAATTATAATGTTATATTTTCAAGACATTTAGGTAATTAATTTTATCTAATTGGTATTTATGTAAGTTTTTTTTTTTTTAAGAAAAATGGTAGACATGTATTGAACCATTTTTCTCTCTCTTTAAATAGCATTCTCTATATTTACTCTCCCATTTTTCACTACATTTTCTCTACATGTTTACATATCTTCTTAAAGTGATGGTTTTTTATTTTTGTTAATACCTTTTTCTCTTTCCTTCCTATATAAAGAATATAATTTATTGAATATATATTACTACTTCATTTGAATTATATTTTATCAAAGGTAAATTTATCATTGGAGAAGTGAAGCAAATAAACTATGGTTTAGAATTATTGTGCTATGTTGTTTTAAGAAAAGCAGTTATTTGTGTCAAACCTTTTTTTCTATGGTTTTATTATTTGCTCTTCCACGTAATTAATTTTATAAATATTATGAATTAAAATTTTACACATTTGATATTTTTAAATTTGCAATTGTGTCACAAGTCATGTGTCCTTTAGTAGAAGTACATGTAGAAAAGAATATCGGTTTATAATAAAAGTTTTAGGTGTCACACTATATGTTAAAAAATATTGAAGATGAATGATAGGTTGTTGACTTAATAATAATAAATAGATAAACTGGCTTAATAAGAAAAGATAGATAAGTAATATAAAAGTTTATATGAATCATCTATATAATTTCCAAATAAATATAAATACATATCACACTTTCCTTATCATTTTATCCATCTTTAGTACGAATTTATATCCATTTCTCTTCTCTTACACAAAATATAATTCCTTCGTTGAAAACACAAAACATGATAATATCAATCATTTTATGCCTGCATCGAGTGGCCATTATCAAGAGTTGGCAGTCTAATGTCATCTAATGGCCATTCTTTTCTTTTCTTTTCTTTTTTTGTTTTCCAAAATCTATTAAGCATTCCTGAAAATTGGTTATCATTTAAAATCAAAATTAATGTCATTAGACTTTGAATAACGTCCAAAAGTCTAATATCTTAAGTTATGATTGGAAAAGGAGAAGGCGGCACGGCGATATTCACAATAATTTTTTTGTGAAATCATTTTACAAAATGTAAAATCAAATCGTTGTTTCCGAGGGAGTACTGACTTTGAAAAAAATTCACTAAACATACAGCGCCACATGTTTGTTTTTATGATACGTAATTTTCAATAAGATTTTAATATAAATAACTTATAATTTAATATTATAATCATGTATCAAAATGTTATTAAAAATTACGCAACACACTAATAGATACATGAAATATCATACATAATAAATGTTTTATTGATATCTTTGAGTATTTAACATCTATATCTTATTATATATTATTAAAGCAAACGAGGAGCTTTTAGTGTCTATACCTCAATGTCATTTGTAATTATAGTTTAATCCTCTAAATCAAGCAGTGTTTTTCTATTTTCTTCACCCCCTTAAATATTTAATAGTTTAAATTTTAAAAAATAAAAATAAATAATAAAATAGAGTATAAAATGGATTCCATTAAAATAAAAAATAAATGGATAAAATCTCCCCATCATCTATCTATCAACTATAATATTCTTAAATCTAACACTTTTTGCAAAAACTGCCCTTTCCCTGCCATGCAAAACCTGCAAAAAACTACTGAAAGTAACCATCCCAGGTTTAGCAGTCTTCCATCAAAACACGCCGGGCAGACGATGATAGTGCATGTCCGACGTAGATGTGTGACATTGCCATTCCACACCTTTTTTTTTTTCTGCTTTTTTTTTTCGCACTAAAGTGGCTAATTAAGTTTTATACGTGGTGTTTTTTTTTTTTTTTTGGTTTTGTGTGATTCATTTTTTTTCTGTTTTATTATTGTTTACTTAAATATTTATATTTGGTAAGAATAAAAAACTAAAAAGGTAGAAATATATTTTTTAAAAATATAAATTAAAATAATTATTTTCAATACATATAATATTTTTTATTAATTTTTTTCTTTTAAAAGTATATAAATTTTGATTTTATAATTTTGATACTCTAATTACCATTTTTATCATAATTATAAAAATAGAAATTAATAAAATATAGATAAGATAATTCTTTAAATATCAAATTTCAAATAAATACGAATTAAACATTAACCACGTACAAATAAGATATAGATAAAAAAAAAAAAAAAAACTTTCCAAATACTCCATGGGTGCAAAAGCAACAATTAGACTCGTAAATTTAAAATTTATTTGAATCCTCCATTGATCGTCCATGAACCCTTCTTCTCCAAAGTCGAAAGAAACGATGTACTGCTCTGTGAACGTTATTCTTGGACTGAGCAAGATATCACCCTGACGAGTACAGCCGACTAGAAATATCTTTGGCTTAATGATGGCAGTTCAATATCCAGCACCTTCCACACCTGATTTGTATATGAAGCTTTATAAAGCGTTCAAGCTCACGTTCCTCCTCATCTACAATCACGAAACGATCTTTCTGCGCAATCAACATGGTCTTTTTGTTCATCATGAAATGAGAAACTATCTGGAACGTGAAGCATTACAAAACTTTCATTTGCAAGAAAAATGGCGATGATATTCATCTTCTTCCCCTTAAGGAATGTATAGCTCCATTAAAATAAACACTTTTTCCTCAGTAGAACTCACTAGTGTCAAATGTTAACCGGATCACTATCTACTCTTCTCCACAAACTCATTCCTAGGGTTAGTACTTTATATTGAGTGACTAAATCCCTGGTGTAGCTATTCCCCAAGTTTTCAAGACCTTGTAATTCCTTTTGACAGGATTGTATCCTAAAGAGCTATGATTACTCTGGATCTTAGCACCAGACCTGAATTCAATATCGGGTTTTGTATGTAGAAGTGAAATTATTCACTAGTGTATAGATTAGAAATATATGTTGGTGTATCAATTCCAAAGCAAACTAAACCATTAACAGGTTTCATAAACTTAGCACGTGAGAACGCTTGTTAATTAGGTTTGGCGATTCCTGTTTCATGATCTAAGCTATAAAATAGACAATTAGGAGATTAAACTAACGTTTATAACGGTTATAAGGAGTGAATTAAACAATAAGAAATACTGGATATTATAAGTTTATTATAATATGTTTGGATTGTATAATATTGGATATAAAATTTATATTAAAAAATTGATAATATTTAATAAAAATAATATTTATTAACTTAATATTATAACACGAAGGAGTATTTTTTGGATTGTAAAATATTTTTTATTTTTATCTAATGAATTTCATTTTTTAATCATAGTACAGATAGAATGAAATTTTAGTATTTTATTCAATTCATCAACTTAAATTTTGTTCAATTGTCGAATAAATTTATAAACTAAATATAAAATAAAATTTCTTATTCCATTCAGTTTGGTAACAAAAAAAATTACCTAACCAAACGTTACAGGAGAACTTTCGGTAAACACGATCGTGTTATTAGATTGGTCACAGAAATGAACCAGGAATTCATCTGCAAAATGCGAGTCATAAGTAAAGGAATTCTAGGCCTTGCAAACGCACCTAGAAAGCATTAGCGAATTAAGGGGTAGTCTTTTCAGTACGCCAATTGCAATACCAGGTTGTACTACTACCAGCTATCCTTCTTCTACTGTTTTTTTTTTTTTTGTTCTACTTCTTCTTTAGTTTCGATTTTCCTCTTCTTTCCATCCATTAAATTTTCTTGATTAAAATAAACCAAAAATACTAATGAAAACCCTTTTAAAGACAACAAAATCAAGTAACAAACAACTACGATAGAATGTAAGCAAGTCTCTGTTCCATAACATATATAGTACATTAGCAAAATCAACAGATAAATACTAAGCATACCACCTATTAGGCTATTACTAAGAAAAAGCACTTAAAACCTAAATATAACTCTTCCTTATCTTTCGTTTTTTTTTTTTTTTTGGTTCATTCACGTCCAAATCACAATGTCAATTTACATCTAGCAGTTTTTGTGTATAGCATATATGAACAATCACAACAAATATTTAGATAAAGGTAACCATTTTTATAGATAACAAGAATATTGAACAACAACGTTGCAGAGTAAAGGAAATAAAATAGGAAGACATGAAATCGGGTGAAGAAGAAACAGGTCTATGCTTTTTTTCTAGCAAAAGATTGCAGTTTGAAGTTTAAGATAAAAACAGTACAAAATAAAGAAAAGCTCACCATAGTTTGTGGCACCAAGCAGCAGCAATAAATGGGGAAGTTGGAACGTGTTTCTTCGAAGAGCGAATCGGATAAAGCTTAAAGTCTAAGTAATGTTAGTTAATGGGTATGTTTATAAGGGATATTAGGCACATATTGGCATGCCTAAGTGTTGAGCTTAAATTTTCTTATTAATTTGATTTTCAACTTTTTAATTAATACTAAATCCTAATTTATTTAATATTAATTATTGATTGAAGAAATTAAGAAATTTTGATTCTTTTATAATTAAAAAAAAATTTAGAGTCGCTACCCGACCATAATTGAGAAAAAGAGAAATCGTAATCAATTGGATAGATTGATTACGATTTAGCTATTGGACTTTAATTTCAATTTGATAAAAACAAAAAAATTCTGAATTCGAGACTAACCTATTAAACCCTAACGAGTACCACTATCATTTTTCCGAAATTAAGTTTATTTTTCACAATTATAAAAATAAAATAAATAAACTTAAGTTTCTATAGATTTTAACGTTACTTCAAAGGTGTCTACGTACTCACTAATCGGGATTAAACGATTATAGTTCTTTCCGAAAATTTTAGCATGTTGATTTATTTTTTACTTTGAAAATTGACTGAGATTATGTTGTTATCAATTTAGTTTTTTCAAAAAAAAAAATCCAGTGGGTTTTAATTCTTGGGTGTTGAAAAAAACTTTCTAAAATGTCCTAAAAAATTTATTGATTTTTATTTCTAAAAATAACTTTTCTAAATGAGAAATCCTAAAAAATTCCTAAGCTAATATATATGTATATATATATATTTATATGTTATGTTATCAACATAAATATATAAGTAACTAAAAAAATAATATAAAAAAATTTGTGCAAAACCGAACCTGTTTTGGTGTTCAACTGTGCAGTGCATTGGTGAAGGAGCAATGTTGGTGTTGTAGGGTGTTAGGTCTTCGTACGTTGTAAGTCGTAGAGATGGTTGGCTTAGTGAAGCTTGGTAGAGGGTCGAAAGTGGAGATTAATGTCACAGGATTTGTGTTAAAGATTGTGTGAAGCTTAGACATGGATTATATGTAATGTTAGTGTTGCGTAGATCGGGATTGCAGTGCGATGGGGCATGCGTTAGGATTGTGTATGTAATAGAGAGTTAGTGTGGATAGTGTTGTGTGTTTGGCTTATGTTGATCAATGGGCAGGATGTAGACATTGATGTGAGTAGTGTAAGTTCTGCAATGTATGAGTTGCTCCTGGATGTTCATCAATCATGTAAGGATGGGGACAAGTCGTGGATGTTCTTCATGATGTACAAGCCACGAGGGTGACTTGGCTATGTTGATTAATGTTTTGTTGCTGCCATTTTGCTAATTGCAAGTTGCTATTGGTGGCTTGGCTAAAGTGCTATAGTAGTAGGCCGATCAATGAACGTATTTGGTAGAGTAGTGGCTGCTGTTGCTTGGGTGTATAAGTGTAAGCCATTTGTGAATAAGGCATAAGATTGTGATTCGGTTAAGTGCTTGTGTTGGACATGGATGTTGGGGGCTAATTCGTATGCTAGAGTTATATGAAAAGGTATGGCTTGAACGGTCGCTTATGGATGGGACAATGACCATCCACGTAGGGTTGTGATGCGTACAAATGACAGTACAAGCAGTGGATTGTACAATGTGTAAGCATGAAGGGAATGTGCAATGCAATGGTGTTAAAGGGTTGATTGTGTAGTGAATGTGCACGTGGTTCTATTTCTGGAACGCAATAGTGGCTTTGATCTCAATGAGGATGGGCTGAGTTGTGAAGTCAGGCATGTATGGTGGATATTATGTGCAATGGGTGACGACGAGTTCGGCGAGATGTGTAGTGGAATGTGTAATTCATAGTGGTAAGTATGTAATTGAATTCTTTTATGCCGCGTGAGCAATATATAAAAAGTTTGGAAAACAAATCAATCTCAAAATAGATTTGAATCTTTTATATTGATTCAAATCCGATTTGATAAAAATCAAATAAGATTTGAATCATTATATCGATTCCAATCGGATTTAATAAAAATCAAATTAGATTTGAATCTCACAAATCTTTATTGCATTAGATTCAAAAGATTTTATAAGATTATATTTGATTATCGTACACTCAACTAATTCTTAAGATTTAATAAGATTAGATTTGAATATCTTACGCTTAACTAATTCTTGCAAAATGAAAGAAAGAAAGAAAAATAAAAGGCATGTATGTGCCTAATGAGATTCAAACCATTAACCTCAAGCTAACCCAATGTCAATACTTATATACTTATCCGTTAGGTCATTAACCTCTGTCTTGATATTCAGTACAATTAAATTGTATTTAAACTATATGACTCTCTAAAATAAAACCATTTGAACTGAGCTAAAACTAAATCCATTGACCTTAAACTATTTTTCTTTCTAAAAATCCATTTTCCTAAAAAAAATCTTTATAACTTTTCTTTTTTTAATTTTTTTTGTATTTTTATCATTTTTCAATTTTTTATTCATTCTTTATTGTTTTTTATTTTGAATTAGGACCTTCTTAAAAAAAAAAAAAACATAGAATTACAATGGGGGGGCAAAAATTGAGTATTTACAACTGCTCCTCTTTGGGATGAAGTTTAAGTAAAACTTTATCACAAAGATAAAAGAGACACTATTTTTACCTTAGGGATGACTCTATTCTAGTAAATGTGATGACCAGCTAACTAACTTAAGCTTGATCCACTAGGGAAATGGTACAAAAACTCAAAAAGTAAGGTAGTGAGGGTAGTACCCTTGTGGGTTAGCAAGAACCCTAAAAGTACTAAAAGGAGGGTAGTACATATGAGTTGGCTATCCTAAATGAATGATGACCTAGTTGTGCTCCTTATAAGCTGACTAACTTATAAGCGTTTCTCAAGCTGGCTAAGATCCTAAAAAGATATTAAAGACTTTGTCGTGCCTCATATGAGTTAACTAAGCAAAACAGGTGAAGCACTCCTTGAGCTAGCTAAGACTCTAAAGAGATATTAACGACTTGGTCATGACCCCTATAGGCTGACTAATCAAGACGGGTGAAGTACTTCTTGAGTTAGTTAAGACCCTAAAGAGATATTAAAGGCTTAGTCGTGCCCCCTATGGGCTAACTAACCAAGATAAGCAAAGCGCTCCTTTAGCTAGCTAAAATCCTAAAGAGATATTGATGACTTAAGCATGCTTTCTATGGGACGACTAACTAAGATAAGTGAAGTGCTCCTTGAGTTGGCTAAGACCTAAAAGATTATTGATGACTTGTTTGTGTCCCCTATGGGCTAACTAACTAAAATGGGCGAAGCGCTCCTTAAGCTGGCTAAGGCCCTAAAGAGATATTGATGACTTAATCGTACCCCCTATGGGTTGACTAACTAAAACGGTGAAGCATTCTTTAAGTTGGTTGAGACCCTAAAGAGATATTGATGACTTAGTCGTACCCCTTATAGGCTGACTAACCAGGACAAGTGAAACGCTTCTTAAGTTGGCTAGACCCTAAAGAGATATTAAAGACTTAGTCATGCTTCTTATGAATTGACTAATCAAGGCGAGTGAAACGCTCCTTAAGTTGACTAAGACCCTAAAAAGATATTGATAACTTGGTCATGCCCTTTATGGGCCCACTAACCAAGACGGGCGAAGTGCTCCTTGAGCTGGCTAATGTTACACCCCGAAGTCGTAGAGTTGCAACAGTCCCGCCGTGTAAACCATTCTATTATAATAACTAGCCTTACAGTACTTACTAATATCAAGTAAGTGCACCTATCAGTTTTAATATAACGGATGTGAGTCCGAGTCGATCCTTTAGAGATTTCGAGTACTAATATTAATTTTAGCTCTATTATCTAACCGGAAAATTGTGTTGAGTTGAATGAATTAAAAATACTGAAATTAACAAACTAAACTAATTATGAGACTTGATTAAGCAATTTAAAAAACAATAAAACTAAGAACGACTTCAAGAAGTTAATAATGTATTTAGAAATTATTTCCCCTAGTATTTAACATGTGACCGCTTAAAATATATTCAATTCAATTTCTATTATTCTTGACCGAAGGGATTCACAATTAAAGTTAATGCCTTTCTCAAGCATATTAACTATAATCCTAAATTATTTACCGGAATCTCTTTACTTAGTAATATAACTTAAAATTGCATTAATGTATAATGAATTCCCACACAAATAATTAACTTTCCGGAAAAAACATATATCTTATCTCTAAATATACACATAATTCTCTCCAATTATGTAAAGATCTAATTATATATGTAATTTCTCAATCATCATGCATAATATCATAAATTGATACTCTAGAAATACCAATTAACAATTAAACAACATAATTGAATCAAGAAAAGATAGAAACTTTATTGAAAATTATAAATCAACCCAAGAGTCACATGAAACCCTAGGTTCCATAATCCTAAATATACGAATTCTAAGCTATCATAATGAAACTAAAAGCGAATTCCATCAAAAATATAAAATAAAATATGAAAAACCTCTTTGATTGATGAAAAATCTCTCCAATCTTGAAGTTAATGTTGCTTTCTCCTTTTTCTTCTCCTTTTCCTCAAGTCTCTTCACTTCTCTTGTCTCCTATGTCTTGAAACCCTCATATGTCCTTTTATATATGTATTATAAGGATTCTGTTTTCGTCACCAGACACGGCCTGGGACATGGCTGTATCCCAGGTCATGTAACTTTCTGACCTTGGCAAATTTTCTTGCATGGACACAACCTGGGGACATGGCCATGTCTCAGACTGTGTAACTTCAAAACTTCATAACTCCTTCATTTAAACTTCGAATTGAGTAAAACTTGATTCTTTTTCTTCGTTTTTTATCCTAGAATGCATTCAAACCTTGAAATCAAAATTTTACTCAATTAAGTATCAATTTCTTTAAAGAAAACCAAAAATGTAAGGGAAATACTATAAAATCACTATGTGAAATATGTTTAAAATCAGAGTTATCACTTACCATAGACATGATCTACACAAGGCGTCGACGACTACTCACTTTGAAGTAAACAATCTAATTACGTGTTTAGCTAAAGTTACAATAATTATCACAAATTTTAAATCAACATACATCATTATATGTAAATTCTACAGAACTTCCTAGGAAACTCTACATAAATATAACAGTTCACTAATTTACATAACGACTATCAGTCTTTTATTCTTAAACTATAAAGAACACTCTAGCTATACATCCACTGCTAAGCGAATTGATCCTTACACCCCAGGCTTCAAAAGAATAACCTCTGGATAATTGTATGACGATATAATACTCGAAGTATTCAGAAATCAGGACCTACAAAAGGATCTATACAGGTATGAGCAACTACAGCTCAGTAAGTTAAATTGGAGATCATGAATGTATGCAAACACAAACAAGATTATCAAGCAATTATTTTCATGCAATGCAATAAGCAAGTGTCATCACATAGCGTAATCCAGTCCTTTGTAAAATCAGAGAAATTTCATCCACTCTAATCCAGGTTGAGGAGTTTTCATGTTATACAACAGCTTACAACCAAACCCAGGTTTATGTAATGGAGACACTACTCCTCCTAAGACTATCCTTCGAACTAATGCCCTCACCCTCACCGCGACCTCCTCTCCTGTCACTTAGTTTGGCTAAGGATGAGGAAAAGACCAATTGCTATCCAACGCTATCTTTATCGAAGGTGTCGGTGTTTGGTTGGAGAATCCTAATAATCCCTTAAGGGGTTGTAATGCATGACAATTTAGGTCATTAGAGTCAAATAAAATTAAATTCCATTTAGAGTGTTCAAACAATTTCACACCAATCCAGTCATAACACAAAATCGATCACATTACAAATTTCAGTACAAATTCAGATACTCAAACACGTGCATAAACTACTTACAATCATAATCATACATAATCCTAAGTCTCCGAGTACCATAAAATAGTACTCTAATACAGTAAGTAATAACCCAACTTACTTAGAATTCTCAATCGCCCGATCACTTAATTGCAAGCTGATTCGTCTCTAGGTATCCTATAATATAAATAGTTCTTTTTAGTACTTATACTTTAATTATTCATATTCTAAGTTATAATTTAACTCATTTCTTCATATATACCTATTATTTACTAATGATTCAATCTACCTTATTTCATGGTTCGGTTTCTAAATTAGATTCTAGTTCTAAATCTAGAATCTTAAATATACTCGAATCCTAATGTGAAAATAATCACATTAAGCTCGAGTATTTTAATATCATATTAGGTCTTAATTTAGTGTTCTAAACTGTTTGGTACACGCTAATCCTAATTGGGATACCGGATTTATTCCCGATGTAAGAAAATCTTACTTTTTTTTATACAATTACCTAAAATTAAATTTTGTTTCAGATTTATTATATACTGATTTTTATTATCATATTAACTAAATAAACCTAATTTTTTATATTTATTAAATTTTCAATTCTATATATTCCTAATTTCCTACAATTACCACATAATTCCTTCATTAATTACACTTAATACTCTAAAGGCTAGGATTAGCTTTCTACATAAAATATTAACATCCCTAAACATCTAATTACTATCTAAATCAGTAGTTAATCACTTAATCACCTAATTAACCCAAAATTACCCAATTTTTCCGTCATTTTAGGGCTAAAAATTTACTAAAAAATTTCGAAAATTAAATTTTAAAAAATGGCTTCATAGCACTATTCTATATCACTTAAGCATTCTACAAAAAAAAAAAAAGTAAGCTCCAAACTACACTCCTAAATCTATTTATTTTTAGTTCTAATCATACTCAATTTTGCTTAATTTATTAAGAACCCTATATTTTTAGACATAATTAAACTTAATCACTATTTTTCCCTAAATATACATACAATAAAACCTCAGAATAATAAATTTCATAATTTTCTGAGCAAAATAAATAATTTTAACAAAATTATACAAAATCGGAGCAGATGAAAGACTCACTCGGTCCGATAACTTTTGGGCTTTCAACACCGATCCTGGTGTGTCGGTAGATCTAGACAATGGGTCTGGAGTAGGGTGGTGGTGGTGGCTTAGTCCTAGGTGGTGGTGGTGTGTAGGTTTGGTTCACTAGCCCCTATTGCATAGTTTTCTTATTTTTTTTCTTAACCCTAATTTTTCTCTTTCAATTTCGATGCTCTTAATTTTTTTTTTTTACTTCTAACTGTCCAAATGAACTCTGTAATTTTTTTCCCTATTTATAGAGTTTTGTAGTAATTATTATGTATTTAATTGGACAAGACATTGCCCAAATCCCTTAATTTTTACCTTTTGTGTTGCTTGATTTTGATTAATTAATTTTTCTTCTTTAATTCCTGACTTGCCACGACTAAATCCACATCATTCTCTATTCCTCTGATTTTTTCTTAATTAATTAATAATTTTCTTTAATTATTTAATAAGTTTTTTGCCAATTTAAGTAATTTTGCATATTTTTACTTACACATAAATATATGTGGGGTACATGTGAACATTCCTAATTATTATTTAGGTTATTCTATGATTTTTAGTATACATACGATCCATCTCTACTAATTTATTAGTTATTAAATTACACTTTTCACCTTTTCGATAATTAACAATTATTATACTTAAAATTTGAAAATTTTATAGTATCCTATTTTATTACTTTTTTTCTTAAATTCAAGTTCATGGGATCTTTTTTACTAATATTTCTATCTATAGTTTATAATTTAGGTTTGATCGGATCCTTTAACCGATTGTCCTAAACTTTATGTACTAAGTTTAATCCTACAATCATTTGGCTTAACTTTAGGGCTTACAACTAAGACCTTAAAGAAATACTAAGAACTTGGCCATGCCCCCTATAGGTTGACTAATTAATGCAGGCGAAGCGCTTCTTAAGCTAACTAAGACCCTTAAGAGATATTGATCACTTAGCTATGCCTCTTATGTGTTGACTAACAAAGGCGAGCAAAGTGCTCTTTGAGTTGGCTAAAACCTTAAAGAGATATTAAAGACTTGGCCATACCCCCTATAGGCTAACTAATCAAGGCGGGCGAAGCACTCCTTGAACTGGTTAAGACCTTAAAGAGATATTAAGAACTTAGTCATACCTTTTATGGGCTGACTAACCAAGGTGAGCAAATCGCTCCTTAAGCTGGCTAAGACCCTAAAGATTATTGATGACTTAGTTATGCCCTCCATGGGCTGGCTAACCAAGACGGAAGAAACGCTCTTTGAGTTAACTAAAACCCTAAAAAGATATTAAAAACTTGGTCGTGCCCCCTATGGGTTGACTAACTAAGGTAAGCGAAACACTCTTTAAGCCGACTAAGACTTTAAAGAGATATTGATAACTTGGTTGTATCCCTTATGGGCTGACTAACCAATATAAGCGAAACACTATTTGAGCTAGCTAAAACTCTAAAGATTATTGATGACTTGGTTGTACTCCCCACGAACTGACTAACTAAGATGGGTGAAACGTTCCTTGAGTTAACTAAAACCCTAAAGAGATATTAAAGACTTAGCCATGCCCCCTATAGGTTAACTAACTAAGGCAGACGAAGCACTCTTTGAGCTGGATAATACTTTAAAGAGATATTAATAACTTGGTCGTTCCTCTTATTGAGCTGACTAAAACCCTAAAGATTATTGATGACTTAGCTATACCCCTTATGGGCTGACTAACCAAGATGGACAAAACGCTCCTTGACTTAACTAAAACTCTAAAGAGAATTAGTAAAGGGTAATCACCAACAAAGTGGCTAAGAACCCTAAGAAGCAAAATTGAGGGATGTAATCTTTTGAAAAAACACCTGACTTGAGAAATTTACAAACGAGAAATTTGGTAAAAATCGTTTATGATATGAATTGAAGATTTGGCTACTAGGGCCGACATGAATGGAAAAAAACAAAAAAACTTATAACAAGTCTTTACTTTCTTTCCCTCTTTTCCTTTCTCCTTCTATTTCTCATCTTTTTTCTTAAAAGTCTGTTAATGGATACAAATTCTTATTTAAGAAATAAGAGCTATAACTCCCCTTCTTTGGTAACCATGTGGGGTATCTTGTATCTATCCTAGTTTCCGGCCCTAAGCTTCTAGGTTAAACCTTATGATTTTAAACATTCATTTCCTAAGGAAAATGTAACTCACAATTAGTCTAGTTGAAGAAGACTTCCTTACATACTCTCAGTCTATATTTCGCTCTTGACTACTATTTTAAAAATTACAGTTCAATTTGAAATTGATACACTTTGATCAATCTATTAGGTCTTTTTAGGTTTAACATTATGAATTAGGCCTATTTTGAAAGAAGTACTTTGATTCAACCCAGGTGTACAAGTTAAAAACCCTTAGGAAAAAACTAGATTTGTACATGCCCCAATTTTAAAAATAATAGTTATTTTAGATAAATTATTCTTTAAGATCAGAAGAGCTTTAAGTAAGAAGATATCGTGGGTGGGGAGGTCTTATGTTTGAGACTCAGGTGGATAGAAAGGTTTTGTGTTCATGACTTGGAGTATGATTCTAAAATGGACATAGGTTTTGTGTTAAGAATGTGATTCTAAAATGAATATGGGGTTTTGTGTTTGTAGTTAGAAATGCAATTTAAAACCTTATGTTTTTAGAGCAACTTAGGCCTCTAAGCCTTCTTTAGTTGGGGCTTTTCTCAAGCCTAATGTTTAGGCCTTCCTTGCTTTTTCTTTCTTCTGGTTTTTTTTCTTTTTTCCATTCTTTTTTTTTTCTTCTGCCCCATTGTTTCTCGCTTTTTTCTCCCCAAGAGTAATTATATCTTTTATCGAGTCTTTGTGTTTAGATAACTCAAGGCCTTAAATCTATGGGTCTCAAGTGTATGGGCTTAGGTAAGGTACGTGTGGTCTTGAAGTATTTGAAAAAGTATTGGCTCTTCTTTAAAAGGGAATAATTTATCAAAAACAAAAGTTATCCTTGAATTGTTATTATTAAAATAAGCACAAATCTATTCTATACTTTTCTCCTAATCAATGACCCTAACCTCCGAATTACCCCATTTCAGAGTGGTTCTTGATAGGGTTTATATTTAAAAGCACTTTAAATAAGTTTAATCGGGTTAAAAACTGATCATTGTGTTTAAGATTTGAAAATGAATGCCTAACTTCATTTCAGTCTACGTATCAAATTCAAAATAGACTTCCTTTATGAAATGAGTCTAAAAATCCCTCACCATTATGTTACTCAACTCTTAATGTGTTTAAGGGTTAATGTATAGGATTTGGCTCCCCTCTTTTCATTCTAAACCTTTTAAAAGTGAGTTACTAATTCCCTATGTAAGGATTGATTGACTTTAGAGTGATGATTGACCTTATTCCCCAATTCCTTAAAACATGCGCCAATCGTGAAATAATAACTTTTACTCGATTTGAGTTCAAAATGGAATTTCAAAGACCAAAACCTCGCATCTTTCGTGTTCTTGCTTAAATTGACTTAGACCCATAGGTCTTAATGCCCTTTAGCTCCCATATGTGATTCCGAACCTAGTTCCTTAAAGTTCAAATGGGCCAGCATTAACGACTTTTGAAATAGAAGGGACTAATGAATTGCTCTTCTTGTTTGTACTAGAGATTAAGCTCAAGATAATATTTCATAGTCACATGTTTTGACTTTGTTCATGTTTGGACTTGATGGACCAAGAGTTTTGAGTTGGTTTAACAATCTTAATGAGCTAGAGGTTAGTGTTTGGTTAGCTGCTTTAATGAGCCAAGTGATTGTGTTTGTCATAGGCTCCATAAGGATTTGTAACTGCTAATAACTTTCTTTTTTCTTCTTTTCTTTTTTTTTTTTTTCTTTTGAGAGAAAAAGCTAAGGCCTTTACATTACAGAGATAGAGTAGTCAAATTATAAATGGGGAATTGCTTTCTTAGGATTCTATATGTAGGCTTACAAAACTTACTTACCTATAGAACAACACTACCGATGGTCGATTTACGGAAGAGAAATTCTAAAAAATGAAGAATAAAAGACTAAACAGAGAAAATATCTAAATCTTATTTATTCTAAGTGAGAAAGGCTATTTACAAGGTACTAACATATCCAAAAGAATGAATATTTCTAACTGATAGAATACTTGGTAAAATGGCAATTACCTAAAATTATTTTACAGGTTTGATTCTTTTTATTTTGTTGTTTTATTTTATTTTATTTTATTTATTATTATTATTTTTACTTTATGAGGGTTAGGCTCAACTGATGTAGACCCAAACAAAAAGTGACAACTTTGAGCTCTCATAGATGTACTAAGGCCTACACTAGGGTAATATTCACAGGTCTCTTTTATGGGGATAAGATGGGCCCAATCTTATTTTTAATAAATTCTTGCTTATCCAAGTTGAAAAGTCGAAATCACATCTGGAGTAATTTTTTAGGCCAATGAGGTGGGTAGACATAGACTTATTTGAAAACCCCTTGACTTGATCTAGACATACCTATCTAAAAGAAAAATCACAACCTATCCTAAACTTTACATAGAATTATTACAAGATATTTATAGGGAAATATTACAACAAGACTATACAGGAAAAATGTAATATAACTTCATAATTGCCCTTGATTGTTTAGGTCTCCCACATTATGGATTCTTGTAATTTTCAAAAAAAGGTTTTCAAGTATGCAAAGGGTGGGCTCTGAAGGTTCTTAAGTTCTATGACCACTGTATTTTTCAAAGTAACGGTTCTATGGTTACATTTGAACTTAAGTAGGGTAGCTTGATCGGCCTTAGAAGGTGGTTACCCTACAACATCCGAAACTTACATAATGACTCCCCTTATAAGGTCTTAAGACAGCTTGGTTATGACTGTATCTACCATACATTTATGATGCAAAAAATAAAATGAAATAAAGAATCTCCAAAACGACCCCCCTAAATAAACTACAATGAAAAATGTTAGTACAAAAAGAAATTAAATAAATAAAACAATAGACTTAAGTGTTCTTTTTTTATTATTTTTTGAAAAATAATCCTAATTTTGGTAAATTCTAGTGGCTAGCCCTCTCGACGGTTCCCAGTGGAGTCGCCAAGCTATCGAGCTTGAATTTTTTTGTTTTTTTTTTATTAATTTGTTTTCCTACTTTTTGATTAATACTAAATCCTAACTCCTCGATTAAAGAAATTGGGAAATTCCGATTCTTTTATAATTAAAAAAAAAATTTAGAGTTACCACCCGACTGTAGTCAAGAAAAAGAAAATTTATAATCAATTAGTTGAATTGACTACAATTTAGCTACCGATCTTTAATTTCAATTTGATAAAAATCAAATGGTTTCGAATTCGAAGGCTAATATATTAAACCCTAATATATATCATTATTACTTTTCCAAAATTAGGTTTATTTTTCACAATTATAAAAATAAAATAAATAAAAAACTTAAGTTTTTATATATTTTAACGTTACCCTGAAAGTACTTACGTACCCGTTAAACGAGATTAAACAACCTTAGTTCTTTTTAAAAACTTTAACGTGTTGATTTGTTTTTAACTTTGAAAATCGATTGAGTTTATGTTGTTATCAATTTAGTTTTTTCAAAAAAAAAAAAATCTAATGGGTCCTAATTCCTGTGTTAAAAAAAAAGTCTTTAAAACGTCTTAAAAAATTTTATTGATTTTTATTTCTAAAAATAATTTTTCTAAATGAGAAATCCTAAAAAACTTCATACTAAAAAATTCGTAAGCTAATATATATATATATATAAATTTATGCAGAATCAAACCTGCTTTGGTGTTTGGTTGTGCACTACTTTGGTGAAGGAGCAGTGTTGGCATCGTGGGGTGATGGGTCTTCGTGCACTGTAGGTCATGGAGATAGTTGGTTTAGTGAAGCTTAGTGGAGGGTCAAAAGTGGAGATTAGTGTTTGCAAGATTTGTGCTGGAGATTGTGTGAAGCTTGGACATGGATTATATGTGATGTCAATGATATGCAGATCGGGATTACAGTACGGTGGGGCATGTGTTAGGATTGTGTATGCGAAGGAGAGTTAGTGTGGACAGTGTTGTGTACTTGGCTTATGTTGATCGATGGGTAGGATGTAGACATAAATGTGAGTAGTGTAAGTTTTGCAGTGTGTGAGTTATTGCCGGATGTTCGTTGATCATATAAGGATGGGGACAAGTTATAGATAGTCTTTGTGATGTGTAGGCCATGGAGGTGACTTAGCTGTGTTGCTATTGTCGTGTTACTAATCGCGGGTTGTTGTCGATGGCTTGGTTGAAGTGTTGCAGCAGTAGGTCGATTAATGAGTGTGTTTGGTGGAACAGTGGTTGCTGCTGCTTGGGCATGCAGCTATGAGCCATTTGTAAATCAGGCGTGCGATTATGATTCAATGAAGTGCTTATGTTGGACATAGATGTTAGGTGCCGATTCATGTGTTGGAGTTATGTGAAAAAAGTATGACTTGAACGACCACTTATGGATGGGACAATGACAATCTACATAGGTTTGTGATGCGTACGAATGACAGTACGAGCAATGGATTATGTAGTGTGTAAGCGTGAAGGGAACGTGCACTGTAGAGGTGTCGAAGGGTTGGTCATGTAGTGAGTATGTGAATGGTTTGATTTCTAGAACACAGCAGTAGCTTTGATCTCGGCGAAGATGGGCTAAGTTGTGAAGTCAAGCGTATATGGTGGATATTATGTGCGATGGGTGAAGATGAGTTCAACAAGATGTGTGGTGGAATGTGTGATTCATAGTGGTGAGTGTGTAATTAAATTCTTTTATGTCACATGAGCGATATATATAAAGTTTGGAAAACAAATCAATCTTAAAATAGATTTAAAATTTTTATATCAATTCAAATCCGATTTGATAAAAATAAAATAAAATTTGAATATTTTATATCGATTCAAATTAGATTTGATAAAAATCAAATGAGATTTGAATATCTTATATTGATTCAAATCCGATTTAATAAAAATAAAATTAGATTTGAATTTTACAAATTTTTATCATATTAGATTCAAAAGATTAGATTTAAATCTTGTACGCTCAATCAATTCTTGCAAAATGAAAGAAGGAAAAATAAAAAGCATATATATACTAAGTCAAATTCGAATGCCAATGCTTATTCGTTAGGTCATTGGCATATACTTTAATATTTAGTACAATTAAATTATATTTAAACAACGTGATTCTCTAAAATAAAGTTATCTGAATCGATCTAAAATTAAATCCATTGACCTTAAACCGTTTTTCTTTCTAAAAATCTATTTTCCTAAAAAAAAAATCTTTATAACTTTTCTTTTTTTCATTTTTTTGTATTTTTATCATTTTTCAAAATTTTAATTTATTCTTTATTTTTTTTATTTTGAATTAGAACCCTATTAAAAAAAATAAAATAAGAACTATAAGGGGAAGTAAAAATCGGGTGTCTACACCAAATACTCCATGTATATTTATTTATAAATGTAAGTGCTTATAAGCACATAGTACTTAATTAAGTATCCTTTCTCTCTCTTCTTTTTCTTGACAAATTGTCGGGCTTTTGGTTTGCAACTACCCTTCCTCTGTTTTTTTTAAATTTATTTTTTAATATAATAATGAATGAATAATTACTATTATAATATATAAAAATAACAAAATAACATTTTATACTTTAAAAATATTTAAAATGTATTTAGATATTATATGAAAAGTAATAATAATATGAGACTATAAAAGATTTAAAAAATTGATAAGTAATTTTGGTTAAATACTCCTTTATAAAGCGAAAGGGTGCTTAAAAATATTATATATGATGCATAAATAGATATATGTATATCATTAAATAACAATTTTATACATATTTATAACGATGTTGAAATATAGATTATCAATATCTTAGTCATTATTATATATATTTTTAATGAACATTAGATATAAATAATATATACATACTAGAAATGTTGCACCGTTATACATATATATATATATATATATATTTCAATTATAACACAACTTGGAGAAAGAGAATTGGAACCCTAATTTCCATTAAGTTACAATAACCTTGATATATAATTTATTGATTTATTTTTCTCAATATAAGTGTGTATTTGAAACGGTTGAAAAAGAAAAAAAGGGATCTTTGGAAAAAATATTGCGTTCGGAAGGCAAAAGGCGCCTTTCATATGGATGATTTTTGTATAAAGGTGCCTTTCTTTAATGTATTTTTATTATAAAAAAAGCATCTTTTAAAAATGTGTCTTTAGTTATAATATTATCACAGCTGATGGTGTCTTTCCAATTATATTATTTAGTAGTTGAAGGCCCTTTTTGAAAATGTGCCCTTCTAGAAAAACCTATACTCCACAAAACAAGTAAGTCAAAGCACCTCTTATGTGCACAAAACAAAGTAAAAGTAGCAATTAAAATGTAACTAAGACCGTGAAATTCCAAATCTAACCCACTTCCCTACTTTTTGACACATAGCTCTAGCTTATGATGATATTCACTACTTCGCATGTGAAGCCTTACAAAAATTGATAATCAATTTACGATCGGTCGGTTCAGAAATAGTATATAAAATTTAAGGTAATTGCATAAATTATCTGATTGAACTTGAATTTTACGGAGAAGTTATAAATATTAATAAAAGTGATTTTATAAGTTTAGATTTAGGAAAATAAATAATAAAATATTAAATTATTAAGTTATATATATATATTATTCATTGAAAACACATAAAATAAGTTCTAATAATTAACAAAATGTTAGAAATAAATTATATAAATTTATAAGAAATAAAAATAAAAAGTTTAGTACTTGAAACACACTTTAAAAATTATGAATTATATCAACGTTTTGATAATTAAGTTGACCTTCATGATTAGGTAATAAAAAAATTTTTAAAAATAACTATATAGCTTTAATATCTCAAATTAAGCCTATGTATATATGATTTTATTATGGTTATTAAGTTTATCAAGTTTAATAGTTATATCGTAGGGTTTCATAATTTTAGATATAATTTAGGATAAATATTTTAAAATCAACTACATGATTTTAATAACTAATATTAAAGAGTAAAATTATATATAAGATGTATATGAATAAGTCCAAAAATAATTAATGGAACATATCCATAGATATCATATATTAAAGAAAAGTGTATTTAAGATTTTACCTTTGAACATAAAACAAATGAAAAATTAGTTTTGAATAAAACTAAACAGTAATATAAGTTCCCTAAAAGTTATAAGAAATAACTTTGTAAAGTCGGATTTCAAAAATAAGTTGAAATATAACTAATATAAATTATAACATAAAGTTAGCAAGTTAAATTTTAGTTAGTTCGGAATAAAAATTTTAAATTAGATGTATAATATAATGTCCTACTATTTTTACGGTACATTATGAAACTTTATGAATAATAAATCATAATAAAATTATATTCAAAAGATTATGTAAAATTGGACAAACAAAAGAAAAAAATATATATAATACTTCAACTACCTTAAGCAAAGTCATTCAATAAAGTTTTTTGTATATAAATGGCTTTAAGGCATTACAGCAAACAAAAATCAGAGAGTGAGGGAAGGAGAGAAAGAGAGGAAGAGAGTCAAACAAAAGGAAAAAAAATAGAAAAAGAAAAATAAGAAAAGAAAAAAAAAAGATTAAAAAATTCAATTTTTTTTTTTTGTATTTGATATTTCTAGATAACTTTGTTTTCATAAATATAAATATTATTTATTTTAATTAATATTTAATAATTGTAGAAGAGATATATCTATAATTCTATTATTTTTCTAAATTGAGTATTTTATTTATATAATTACATAAATTTCTTTTTATTCGAATTTTAAACTTAAAATATTGATGGTTATAGTTTTATTGTTTCCATTTAATAACTTATAAAGAAACTAGTTAAATATATATATTTGTATGAACCATCTTTTTCGTATATATATAGGTTATGTATTCAAAATGGTATCTAATTAATCTCACCGTTGGTATGTGTGGCACAGTATAATAATTTCATGTATAAAAGAATTATATATTGTACAATATTTTAAACATAATTAGTGCTATTTAAAAAATATACACACATGTTATAGATATATATTATTTATTAAATGATACGTTCACTAATAGCATTATGTTACAATTTTATTTTATATATATATAAAGGGTTACACGATAACTAACATAGAAGGATGGTACATATTTAACAAATCGGAGACTTCAGGTAACTTGAGATCTATGCTTCGTAGCATAATGAAGTACTATGTTATAGTATTTAGAGATTTGGGAGTGGTTTTAATTGTGCTTATAACTTAGTTAAATATGTACATGTTTTGTGTGTGATTATTACTTGAATTGTGGGAGTATTGCTTTGAATGTTCATATTTGATTCACTTTGCTTTGTGAAATTGTTAATCACTACCTTATTGGACGTAACTAAAGATTAATCTTTTACTAATTAGATATGTATAGCAACCATTAAGGGAAAACGATTAAGATTCTTAGGCCAAATACGAACTCTCTTTGATAATGATAGTTGAAATAGTCTTTTCTCCACCAAGGTTAGGGGTTGTGGTTTAAATAAAGTCATTGGTGAATAATGTATTCCATTGTACAAGCTTAGTTTGGTTTCAATTTGTGAGTACATGACATCAAATTCCTTAACTCGTATTAGAGTAGACGTAATTTCTCTAATCTCATAACGAATCATATTAGCATTTGCTTGTTTGCATTGCATTTCATTAAAATAAGTTGATTGAAAACCATGTTTATGCCTGATGTGCCTTTTTGTCTTCGTCTCATTTACTAAACTAGTTGTGTTTACATCTATATAGACCTTACTACTGGTTAACTAATGATTAAGTAGGTTATACAATAACTACCCCGAGATAGTATACTTTGACTAAGGAGTAAGGACAATTGAAAACTTGTAAGAATCAGACTTTTGCTCGGCCATCTTTAGCTTTTTGTAGAAACTAATTGGCATATGATACTCTAGAGATGCAATTAGTTTCCAATGTGTTGTACGTAAATGCCTGAACCTACAGTTTTTATAAACATTTCAAGAACTCTAAAAACTTTAGATGTATGGAATTACAACTATTTTATTAATTTGTAAATTATTAGTATTCTTGGGCAGGTCTCTTGAGAAGCTCTAACATAGGTTTTACTAATAACATGTACAGAATTGGATGCTTCAAAACGATTGAGACAAGTATGTTTAGTATAAACTAGGTTTATGGTAGTAATTGTAATGTTAGCTTCTACCTTAAGATAGTTCTTATGACAAGACTATTACAACTTCATTTCTTCCGGGCACATACCCAAAATTCTAAATTATTCATTATTACGATAATGTAAAAAGTAAAACATAAGGCATACGATACAAGGAAATCAGTATGAATAAGTTAAATTGATATTAAGTTCTATATAAACACAAATGTTATAAAGTCTAGTTTATAATAGATACAATGTTGTTGTCTTCTAGACCTAGTGAACACTCGAGATACTTTGGACATCAAACTCTTACTATGTCCCCTCTCCTTAGGAACAGATAGAGCCTGGGACTCTTGAGTCTATAGCAGCTACTAAGGTGAATTCGAAAACTGTAGCGAGTCGATAGTAACTACATGGGAAGAACTCTCTTGGAAAACCAATGGACCTCTTCCTTTTCTTAAATGGTGCTAGCGGTGTGTGAAAGGGGGTTTGTCTTAGGTACCCAAAGTTGGGGTCTCAAACATGCTCCCTTTATGTATATCCTCAGATAACCCCTCCATAGGAGGTGGAGCTATCCTGTCATCACCACAATGATATTGTCCTTGAGTATGTCTAACTCCCCTCGTCTCGATTCGTCCGCTTCGCTTGGAGGGTTATTTCGCTTAGGTGTCCTTGTCTAGCTATTGTACCCCAACTAAAGCTAGATGGGGAGGGTAGAGAGTGACTGGGAGATGGTCGTATAGCAACTAAATTCCATGCTCGGTAAAGGATTGAGCTACTTAGTAGTCAACCCTATCAAAAGAGATCTTAATCTATTGAAACTCTTAAGCCTGCGAAAGAGAAGATGTTAAGGAAAACAGAAAAAAATAGTCGTAGTTGAAAGTAGTCTCACTAACTATCCAAGTAATGCTCTAGTCTAACCAATGTACCGACGAATGATTCTATTATACCACTATCGATACCTACGCTTCATTCCTTTAGGTCCATTGATCTTAATAACCCAAGAGTTACGATCATGCCATGTAGTGATATGAGGAAGATGATGTGTAGGAAGAAGTGGGCTTTATATATCTGCACTTGATACGCAGACTGATACCAATCCCTAATATTGGACATCATGTGAAAACGCTTAAATCCAGCAGCAACAATAGCATGTGAGTAAGGAATCCTATCTATCTATTGCTTGTTGCATTTACACATGCGCCTGTTGAAGTCTATTGTCTACACATGCCTACCTCCCTTCATCCTATTCCCTACACGGTTACTTCTAATCTCAATCTCATATATTTTGTTGTATCGGTTGAAATATACTACTCGATGAGAACTCGCCTGCTTGACTTACTCCTCTAACATCTTCACCGTGTATTTAGTGTATGCTTGGTTTGCACCTACCCACTTAAGCACCTCCTTATGTCTCTTATCTTAGTAGAATACGTAATTGTAGAAGATCTTCTTCACAAGTGATATAACCAGTAAACCATGGACGTGCTTCAACATCAAATTATACGCTTCTACAATGTTGGATGTCATATGTTCGAATCGATAACCTTTGTTATGTGCAACTGTCTATTGCTGCATTGGTAGAGGACGAAACCAATCTAGTATGTTGGGCTTGATATTATGAACCTTTTCTAAGCATTTCTTAAACTTTCGAGTCTGAGCTTACATGGTTGTGAAAATTGCTCACTTCTTGTATGGTTAGCTCTTATGAACCTTGTTGAAATTATTTGCAATATGTCGTATGTACCATTGCTACACTGCAAAAGAAGTTTCCACCCATTTTCGTTTTTATCCAATGCAGAAGGAATGTTTGTCCTTTTATTAGATATCAAGCAAATGGTTTTATAGCTTGCCCCGTCACCAGAAACGTGCTGCCATAATTTTCCTAAGAAACTGGCCCCATGCATCGACTCTCTTATCATTGACTAGTGTAAAAGCAAGTGAGACTATATAGTTTGCATCGTTCATACTATTGGTAATCAATGACTTATGGTAATACTTTCCATATAAGAATGCACCATTAATACCTACTATAGGCCTATAGTACTTTCATGTCTCTATGCATGGGCCAAAGGACTACCATACCCACTTAAGCTCTGTCACTCCTGGTCGACTTGACTGGTTCCACATTTACTTTACCTTTGTACTAAGGTTAGTCATTTGGGTTGCATTAAGCAGTCGAGGTAAATTATTGTATGATCTCTCTTAGTTTCCGCAGAGGGCTTCAATTCATCTTCTCAGCCTATACCCTTTTATTGTTGACCTAATGCCCAAACTGCTTCTCAATAATATTGTGAGATTTAGAAATTTTGGCATCGAGATCTTTTCTAATGACATTTAAGAACTCTCTGGCCATGGTATTGCTGTCCAACTATGGGTGATCTTAATTTATTATGGGATTAATACATGTGTAGGGCTCTACTAATCTAGTAATCATAAATACACCCTTTAATTTCTTTTTACACACCTATAGCATCTATGGGCAGTCATTTTCATGCTTGGTATAAATAATGAAATACTTACTTAGCTTCGATTCCAAGGACTTGAAGTTAATGCGATGTTTAATGTGGCAGTACCTAATAGCTCTTACAAGTTCCTCATTTGCATTTAATCTCATACCTATATAAAAATCTTCATCGGCTTACAAGTTACTAAACTCTTTATTCACATCCCTTTTGAAGTTCAAGTAACCATCGTTCTCACCCCTATTGAAAAAGGGAATCACATCCCTTACCCTTATTTTTACCGCATTGAACTCTAAAACCTGCATTGGGATTGGTGTTAGGACCATTGAACTTGAACACGAAACATATGAGTACACACCAAGCATTTTTAGATGGAAGTTTTGGATGGTGGGCACCTTAGGTACAATATGATGTATAAGAGTCGTTTCATTACCATCATCAACATCATACTCATCGTTGTCATCCTCCTCGTCTTCCTTAGGCTCATAATTATCATCGTTATCGTCATCATCAACAAATAAGCCTCCCATTTGCTGAACCATACCATCATGTAAAACTTCCTTCTATAAAACCAAGCCTGTAAGCTTATCCATCGCATGATCATCATCCCACATAGGTGAAAACATGGGCAACGACTCATATTCATATGCTATTTGTCCATTCTCCTTGATTGATGCCACTCCTTTATTCTTCTCCATTGAAGGCAAGTATGTATCTTGTGTAGGGGGGCTCCTTTTACTCTTCTAATCTTGACATACAAGTGGTGGATATGAGTTTGCTCAAATGTTTCTACCATTTCAAAGAGATTCTCGACGTCATCGTTGTTCTTGATGGCAATAGAAGAATAATTCACAACACTTAAAGTAAGCATTGAAATGTCTATACAGAATCTCAACCCTGGCACTTGAATCAACTTCAATGCCCCAACAAACCATTTCAACGAGTTAAGAGAAATTTGTGTTGGTTCTCAATTTTACAACTTCACCAGGTTACGAATATATTCCGACTAAGAATTTACCATTGGAATGTTTTCATAGGTGAAAATCATAAATTTCATCGTGCCTACTATTTTTCAACATATTCACGTGATAATTGTTTTTTCCATTAGCATCTAAGTCATGTGGCACTGTTTAACGCAATCGCAAGTTCTTTCCTATTTCTTAAACCACACAACTCTTTAACGGATATTTTATTGAACACTTAGAGTGCACATTTTAAAATAATAAAATTTCAATTCCACAATGCAAAATTTATACACCAACATATAAATAGTTCATATATATATATATTACAATAATACGATATAGAAGATATATCAACATGTAAATATAACTTTTAAACAATCTATATCAACCAAATATACCAAAATATAAACCTAGGGTTATAATGGAAAAATAGAGAAAATAATAAAAATTTATGCATTAAATTGCTGCAAATTTTGTGTATTAGATATTTATCTTTGATTGTTGGAAGAGATTAAAAAAAAAAAAAAACTGCTGAAAAGTGTTAATTCTAGGATGGGATGTGATTTGAGTGAGGAAGAAGAGTTTTAAATGGTGTTGGAAGGGATTGTTTGTGTTTTGATAAAATACATGAGCAGTGAAGATACTTTTTAGAAATCAATTATAATTTTATTATAGCTGAAGACACGATTTCTAAAAATGCCTGTTTGTAACTACATTGTTGAATCCAATATTCTCGCAAATAGAAGGCGTGCACCTTCACTGCACTCAGATGTAATATTTTTTTTAGGAGTCTACTTTCTTTCGAGAGTACAGCACTCATCCATAGGCCGTGCATGTGGGAAGAGAGAGAAACTAAATTCAACTGGTGAACCGTTTGGCTGGAGATCCAATTATCCGAGCCCTTGTGGCGAAACCTTAAGAAACCCCGTGTGTGTCAGTCTATCTCAACCAACCAACCCCAAACTCTCAAAATCAAACACAAACAAGCAAACATAGGAGGAATCGTACTCCAATCTGAAAACCTCAACTAAAACTACTCTCTGGGTGTCTCTTTTGTCTTGTTTCACTGCTTCACTTCATCGTACTGTCACGGTATATGTTTCTGAAATACTCCTCCAATTTTACATCCTCATTCTTATATTTTCCTTCTATGTTTATTTATGATCCATCCTTATTTTTTTTTTTAATAAAGTCAATCGTGTGCTTCTGTTTCTGTCAGCTTTGATGATGACTTCGGTGGGTATGTTAAGATCGAATCTTTATAATGTTTTCGTACCATGCCTGTGCAAATATTGAATTGCGAACATCGTAGTAATAATAATAATAATAATAGTGTTTTCCGAGTTTCAAGTCCTAAGAATGGTTGATTGCTTTTGCTTTTGGAAATTGGGAGAGAGATTTCGTGTCAACTTTCTGTGTTGTATCTCGTGCGCGTTCCCACTAATCACATGTTACCACGTATATATTAAAAAGCTAAACATTGGAATGGTACTAAAGGATAATTATTCCGTAATATTGCAAGTATACTTCAAAACCATGGCCTTCATCCCCCCATTATTTTTGAAATCTCTGCATATAAGTTCCAAACCATTGTTGAAACTCCTTTAAGTAGTGCTAAAAAGCCCATGAATAACAATGAGTTTGGAGCTTTAGCAATAGTTTAGGAGGTATCTACATATTTTTCAAAAGTTATAGGACGGTGAAAGCACATTTAGTAGTTTAGATTAAGAGGGTTTGTCAGTATCTAATCAACAGTTTTGATGCATAGTTGCAATTTTCCCTGAGTATCAATAGCATCATGTCATCAACGTAGCATGGGAATTGAAGGGAGAGGAAGAATTCCTGCATCTGGTTGTTTCGTATATTTGAACTCTATTTGAATCTCCACATATTATATAGTTCATGAAACATCATGGAGTTAGTAGTTTGATATAATGATTAAGGTTTTCATGAAACAGCATGGAGTTAGTAGTTTGAACTTAATTTGAATCTCCACATATTATATAGTTCATGAAATATCATGGAGTTAATAGTTTGATATAATGATTAAGGTTATCATGGGACAGCATGGGCACGGAGAGTAGACTGAGTAACATATCTCAAACCTCAAGGGGTTTGCCCTGGTCTAAATCCAAGTATTTTTATAACAATCTGAAAGGTCTTGGTTTTAAATCTCAAGATACTGATTAGCGCTATTAACATTGCATTAGCTAAACTTAATTGGTGCATTAATCTTGTTGGTGTTTATGCTCTAAGAGGTAACCTATCCAATTACAGCTGTGCCACTACACTAAAATTGAAATAAAAAAGGTAACCAAATTGTGGAACTTTGTCTCAATGTTTTGGTGGAAGGGTTTGTAATACTAATATGCGAGCAAGTTTGTGCTTTCAGTGCATTATCTTTTTCAAAGTTACATAATAAGAACCTCTTGCCTTTGGCAATGCATGTCTTTCTTATCATGCTAATTGCTAGAGAAGTTATTCTGACATTTTTCAAATTTTGTTGGAGTAGTAATATTTAAATTTAGCCTAATATGGTTAACATGGCTGTTTAAAATTAGAAAACATGCAGCGAAGGCCAGAGAGTTCCTCGAGGAGACCTAAACCTGCAACTGTTGAGGATATTGGTGATTCATCTGGATCTAACGAGTCTCATCAAACTGATCCTCATTTGCAAAGCCCCCGGCGGTCACCTTTTGTGTGGTTAATACTGTTTGGAATTTTAATATATAGCTCGTGGCAAGTTTACTATCACCAGTTTGAAAACATGCCAATACCTCTCACTGTGGAGCAAGCAGGCAAAAGGGGTTTCTCAGAGATAGAGGCAAGGAAACATGTCAGGGCCTTGACTGATTTTGGCCCTCATCCTGTTGGTTCTGATGCTCTGGACCTTGCATTGCAGGTTAGCTTGGTTAACACGAAACGAATTTTTTGCAAATGAAGCACATGTTATACATGCCTTCTTTATTCATAATATTCATTTGGTGGGTATATGTAACTTTCAAAGGCATAGGTTTTGACCGAGTTTAAGAATCCTAGAATCTAGTTTTTCTAGTCCCTATCAATATTTTCTTATGATCTTCTCTTTTGGTCGGCCTGCTTCACTTTTTATGAAATCAAGTTGTCTTGCCTTGTGTGGATATAGAAGAAAATTTCATGTTGGATTTAATCTATATAAAATTTTGACCCTCAGCATTGGCTAATCTTCATCCTTAGCATTGGCTAGTTGCCCTATTTTTAGGATGTATTGATTAGAATATGTTTAACGTGCCTTCAATTATAGTATGTTTTGGCGGAATCAGAGAAAATTAAGAAAACAGCTCACTGGGAGGTTGATGTTCAAGTGGATCTTTTTCATGCTAATGCTGGTGCAAATCGTCTGGTTGGTGGTTTATTCAAGGGGAAATCACTTGTTTATTCAGATCTAAGTCACATTGTGTTGAGAATATTGCCAAAATATGCTGCAGAAGCTGAGGATTCTGCGATCCTGGTTTCTTCCCACATTGATACCGTCTTCTCTACGTAAGCTTCCTTTCTTTTCAATAATATCTTTGATTAGAAATTGATCAAGAGCATCTTTCTTGCATTGACTACGCTTGGAGTTCCTCTTCCTTTAGGGAACTATATGTTGTCTTTGTTCTGAGCTGCAATGTCACAAGCTTTTGTTTCTGTATGTGTTTTAGTTTCTTCATGAGACTTACCAAGTACAGTAATACCACTTTGCTTTCGAATAATGTCAAGTTCAATCCTGTTTTGTGCGGTATTTCAAGAATTTTAGACCTGTTTTAAAAAGAGTGTCAGTACTTTTCATTTTTTTTTTTTGGGTAAGGTGAGATATCATTCAATCAAAATGTACAATGTACAAGAGAAGCACACAAGAAACCTATACAATCGAATATGGCATCATGCAACAAAAGATGTCTAATTTGATTACATGGCCATACAAGACTAGTGCTCAAGGATTTACAAAATAGAGCATAAATGATTGGTAAACACTAGACTAAGAGCTCAAGAATATCAACAAAGAATACATAAAAAACTGTTCTTAAAACTATGTCAAAAGAGTTGGTTGATTCTACAACTCGTCTTTGATTTCTCTCTTTCCAAATGTGGTAACAGGCTGCAGCAAAAGATCTCCTGTGAAAATTTTTCCAGCTAATAATTGTTGAAGAATTAACCAAGGCTGATAGGCTTGATGCTTCTGATGGTTTATGGTGATTACTCAGCAAGTTTGTGTTTCAGATTTGGAATGTTCTGGTGCTATTTGCTAAATGTTGTTTTTAAGAAGTGTAGTGGAAAATTTTGCTGAGAAGACTCAATTCATAATGGAACAATTTTGTTCCTGGAAGAAAATTTTGATTCTGTCCTCGTGGCAACATATATTTTGATAATCCCATTCTCATCAAACTAAAGGCATGCTCTTTTATTTGTTAATTGGATATTACGTAAGCGTTTGACTACATCTATTGAATTTCTTAACTCATGATCTAAAGAAAATGCGAGTGATGGATCGGCATAATTTCTTTATTTATCTCCACGATAAATTATCAAAACAAATTATCAGCTTTCCTAGTGGATACTTAGAAACACAAGAGGGATTCAGTAACAGGATCCTCTATTTTCCCAACTCATATTTGTTATGAATGCCTTCAGTACATTAACCGATATGCTGTGGATGGAGGTTAAACATTATGGTCCACTGGAGATGTTTGCTCTTATGTCTTGAAGTAGCTTCAGGACTCTAAGCTGGCAGAGTAAGGTGGTTTCTTTGAACCAGGTACACCAATGTGGATACTGACTATGGTAAAACTGGAAAAAGAGGCCTTCTGAATGATAAAAAGTTCTCAAGGAAAGGGAGAACTGAGAAGTTAACACCATCAACTTTGCTTTCTTAGTGCTGATACTGATATGATGTGAAATAGAAATTTTATAGTTGATATATTTGAATAAATGCAATTTTCTTTAGCGCACTGCTGTTGTATATGTAGAAGATGGGATCAAAATAGTGACCAACTCCGTGGCTCTTTAGTTTCTAGCTTAGGATATATAAGCCAAGGTTGAACTTACTTGAGAGGGGCCAGGGTCTGGAATTATGATGCAGGGATCTTGATTTGAGGAGGGCGATATTTTAGTAGGTAAATTAATGTCTTAGATGGTTACTATTCATGGTATTGTAAATAATAAAGCTCTTGGTATATGGGAATGACATGGAATGGAACCATGCTTCTAGGTAGTTTCTGCCCATTCCCACATTTGATGTACTATATGGAGGTAGAGTAATGATATGATGAAATTGCAAGTTCTCTTTTAAGCTAATATATACCTCCTCTACTTTTGAGTTGTGATTAGGTTTTTGTTCTGACCTCTAAGACTAAAACAAATATAAAATGCGTAAAATTTTCTAAGACATATATTTCATCGTAATTAATAAAAAATATTACTAATCCAAATTTTGAAATAGAATTGGTGCACTGTGTTTGAAATGATTGCTTTGTTGCCAAATCATGTTTATAGATAATATTGTGCTAAGTTATATAAATGACACATCTGTGTTGTTTCAATGTTAGTGTTTTAATAATATTCCTTTGATAACTAAATCCGACAGAGTGATGTCAACTAAATGACTATTGCTGCATAAATTCCAAACTGGAATTGGAATGCTCATTTTGTCCCACTTCATCCACTTTTTCCTTTCTGTATTGTCCAATTCATTCCACCATATTCAAATGTAGGACAAGTAAATTCTTCAGCAACTATGTGTCAATTCCTTTGTAAATCATGTGAATCATATGGTTGGAATGAAATATTAGAGCCTCTAATAGGACTGAAAGTCTAGGAATAGGCTTTTTGACTGCCTTGACAGAATTCTATTTCCGATACTGGACAATAAACTTCATTTTCCCTCGCACTCTTCAATTTTTTTTTAAATTTCCAATTGTGTATATCTCATATGTACTGGAAGAGTTCCTTCATAAAAGTTTCTTATTTTTCTAGAAGATCGATTTCTTTTCTAAAGGGCGAGTCACCCTTTTGTTCAAGTATGATGCAGAGCGACTTACCATGAATATATATAATGCAACACAGAGTCATAGACTGTTCTAATGGGTGAAATCTGTCATATGTGCTTTCCTCCTCTGGAAGTTCAATATAACTACTAATTTATATTTTCATTGAAACAGAAGGTGTCTCTGTCACTGAAACTGCAAAAGATTTCTTATTACTATTAACGCAAGTAAAGGTGCTTTGACCTGTATCATAAATTGGCTTGAAACTTGTTTGCAACTTTTATATATAGAATCAACAACCATCCGCTTTCTGCCTAATTGACAATTGAAAACCGTTCTTGGTTTTCTTCAAAACGTAAAAATCTTTCAACTCTTGGAAGCTGTTTCAGGGAAGGGGCTGGAGATTGCAGCTCATGCATAGCTGTTATGCTGGAACTTGCTCGTGCAACTTCCCAGTGGGCTCATGGATTTAAGAATGCTGTTATATTTCTATTTAATACTGGGGAGGAGGAAGGGTTAGATGGTGCTCACAGTTTCATTACTCAGGTAGATGTATTTTCCTCAGTGCCTCAGAAGTTCACAGAAAAGGAAAAGTTGAATAGCTCATGCTAGTTTACTTCAGAAGCATGGTAGAATAGTTCACTGTTTTGCAGTATGCTGTATTGAAGACTGTTGCTTGCAGCTGCTTCCTTAAAAAAGTGCTGCATGCTATCAATTAACTCTACTCGTACATAATCAGTCTGTTAAGAATCTCAATTGTGCTTTACTTGAAAGCTATACGTATATAATAAGTCTTTTTGTCGTGTTTTCTTCCTTCCATGATTGGTTGCATGTTAAAATCTCACAAATTCATGTTTGGATAATATGCACTTTAAATTTAAAGGCTTTGTTTTATTTATTTATTTTAAAGAGAGAATGACAAACTGTTTCTAAGAATGTCCAAGTTATCATTTGCTTGGTACTCTTTTGCCATATCATAGGCCAATTAAGTTGTAAGACTTGCACCAGTTTGTACTATAGTATATGCATCGGAAATTTAGATATGATCTTTGGCTTTTGTCTAAGCAACAAATAGAGTGTGAAAAATTATGGAGTTTATAAATTGTAGATTTAAACATTAATTTAACTTGTGAGACACCAAATTTAGCATCCTCACAAACTTTCTGGATATGCGAGTCTGTTCTTAGTGAACTGACTTTAAGGTTTAAAGAAGAAAATGAAAAAGGCCAAAAAAAGAACGTTTTCATTGTTAAGCAGAAAGCAGCAGCTGTGCTGTCACATGCTAAAAGCTAGAACCTACTATGACATTTATACTTTATTTTTGGACAGCTACCATTCTTTTTCTCCTATGGTATTTCCATTGTGGTTCTTCTGTCAATCTCTATTTGCTGTCTGTTTTCTTTTATCATATTGATAAGTTTTCTATTGTTCCACATTTGGGGTACTCATTTCTATGGGTATGATGCTAGCTTTATGCCTACAACAGAATCCACCTTTTACTTAATCCTCTTTGGGGAATTGTTTTTGATAATTCTTCCTATATTTTTGCCATGTAAATACTAGCATTTGTCTTCATAGAATAAAACTGTCTTTGTGTGGGTGTTTGAGGGAACCATGTTGAAGGAAATTGGCCAAATGAAATATGAGAGTCCAGTCCCTTGAACATTCAATCTTGCATTGTTTTAGCAAGTTGTTTGCAGGGCTAACAAAAATCTTTTGTTGCAGCATCCTTGGAATTCAACAATTCGAATTGCAATTGATTTGGAGGCTATGGGTATTGGAGGGAAGTCCAGCATATTCCAGGTTCAGTTTCCCAACCTATGATTTATTATTTAATCTAAACATGCCCTAATTCACTTTTAGGATTCACTGCTCAATTGAATCAATGTTATATCTTCTATGGTGATTCCATAAAGTTTATCTACCAAGTTTTTATATTAGATAAAAGGAAGATAAATCTCAAATTTGGACTGATATAACTTTCAATTTATTAGGTATAACCATTCATCCAAGAGGTTTCAATTTTCTTAATTTGTGAGCCTAATGGAGTTAGTGTCAGATAACATGTTTAACAATAAATTATGGTGTGCAGAATTTTGAAAGTGTATCTCATAATGCAGCAAAAATGGAACTACAGATTATCCATCTATAGTACAGCTACATGTATTAATTTTTTCAACTACACTCTAGTTTTGTTGGCAAGAGCTATCAGGCAAGTGAAGTACTTAGTGAATAGGATATATCTATTATTTTGTCAATCCAACCAAATATATATCTCATGGAATAGAACAGAACCTTGGAACTTTTTATATGCTCCAAAAAAAACTCAAAAACACTTGTAAACACTAACAAAAAAACAACAAAATTGAAATTTAAATGTATACATTGAATTGCACCAGTAGCAACCATGGTTATGACACATCAAATGCAGTCATATATGGAATTTCGACTTTTTTTCTATACTTGTTTTGCTGTGTCATCCAGAATCTTTAGTCTTCCCTTCAATTGCTCTCATTTTTAAATAGTCAAATAGGGGTATAGCATGGGAAACCGAGGAGTCTGACTAGCCAAGTTTATACACACATATATATATATATATATATAGGGAAAATTATGAATCTTCTATTTATTTCTATCACCTATATGGTATTCTCCGAGAAGATTATAACTAGAATGAATCGGCAAAAACATTAGTGTTTATTGTTATGCGAACTATAGCCAAGGGTAGACAAAGATGGTCGCAAGGGTAGGTCCAAATTGTAGAAAGGTTGAATGATGAAGTGAGAAATGCGTTAAAATGGGGAAAGGGAAACAAGCAAATTCACAAATAGCTCCAACGATATGATACATCAAAAAACTTTCGAAGATTCATGATATGACTTGATATGATGTATGAGATAATCTAATAAAGGTATTCGATATTTAACTTTGCTTAAAAGTTAGGATAAGAATAAAGTAAGAAAATAAGTTATGAACAAGTTTACGACTAATGGCATAACTTGATATAATGCACGAGATGGTCCGATGATGGTACTCATTATTTAGTCTTACTTAAGAGTTAGGATAAGAACGAAGTAAATAAATAAGCTGTGAACAAGTTCACGAAAAGAAGAATATTCAATATTAGATGTAAGATGATCATTGCGGCTACATTACAATGGAGTATTTATACTTGAATTATTAGAGCATCATATCTAAAATGGAAAAGACTAAAAGGTGTATTTTTTAAAATAAGTAATGTATAAAGAATAATAAGTGTACAATTGAAAATATAACAAAAATAAATATCTTTTGTGGAGGATTCTGGCATGTACTTGCTCGGACATGTGGCAGAAAAGACAAAGTGTATGTTCAAATTAGTGACTACTGAGCAGGGGTGGTCGGTTAACCGTGTTGAGCTGAGCAGATAATTCTTTTAAGCTGAATTTGCCTTGGACATATTTAGTAAGGCTTGGATTCAAGTTGATTGAGTTGATGTTTGGATGAGTCAAGTTAACATTCGAGTGTAGGTTGGCAGTTAGAGATGAATGACGAGTGCGAAAGTGTTTGGCTCGGCCAAGGTATCGGGTTAGTAGAATGTAGTAGCTTGGACTCCTTGGTGGTGGGTCTTAAGGAAAGAATTAGCCTAACTATGCTTTCCAACGCTCATGCTTGGGCTCGGGTTAAGGGTTCAGTGATTTGATTTCTATCATATTACCTCATTGACATCACCAGTTTTATGATTATTAGTTTGAGTTGATGGCAAATAATGTATTAATTTCACCACTGTAGAGTGAAAGTCTAACATCAAAGATTATTTCATTGTCAAACTCTAAAGCCATGATTCCCAAATCTTGTTCATGAGGTTTAGGTGTCAAAATTTGAAAGTCTGGGAAATGTTGTCACTTTTGGAGAATAAATTTGGGTTGAGTGAGTGAAGAAACACTATAGTAGGATGTTAAGATATGCTTGCATGCATCTTTGTCTATCCTGTATTTAATTGGGGGAAGGGAGAATCCTTCATCTGTAGGACTTCATTTTACTTGAAAACAGCTGATATTGTGGCCAGAGTTTCACTGGACAATCTATGTTATGCTTTGTTGTACTCATATGTGTCCTTTATCTATGTTTTGTTTAACTTAAATGTTGGACTGTTTTTTTTCTTGTTTCTTTTTTGATGGATACAGACGGGATCTGATTCATGGGCAGTTGAGAATTATGCTTTGGTAGCTAAATACCCTACTGGCCATGTCATAGCTCAGGTTATTTTGATCTTTTTCCTATTTTCTCTCTTGTAATTTTATCTTCTAATCACTGATCGAGTTCATTTACCCAGGATCTTTTTGCTTCTGGAGCTATTAAATCTGCTACAGATTTCCAAGTATATAGAGAGATTGGGAACCTTTCAGGACTTGACTTTGCATTCACTGATAACAGTGCAGTATATCACACCAAGGTTTTGGCTTTATTGCATTTTCTGTAATCTATGCTCAGTGCTTTCATATGATCTTCATCTATGTTAATTTGAACTTTGATTAGCTAGGGGTCTGTCATTCAGTTCTCTTGTTAAACAATAAAAAGTTATTTTATGATTTTAAAGAACAAAACAATACGCCATTTATTCTTGCTTTTTGCATTTTATCTTTGTTTGGATTGAAACTTTTACCTCTCTTCCATAGAGAGGATAAACTGGGAAGAATTGACAAACATATTTCTGTCAGCTGTTATTAGCTCATTTATTGATAACATCTCTTGAAATTGGGATTTTTTTTTTTTTTTGGGATAATGTCAGTATATTAAGATAAGATAGAGAGAATGTACATAGAAGAGAGAGCCTAAGCACTCGATCCAAAACCAAAAAATAAAAGGGTTACTGGATTGATTCTTAGGCAACTATAAGAGCAGTACATAGCCTCATCTAGAAGAAAGACCTATTATAAACAATATTTTCCTAGCTAAGCAAAAGGGTTCGGTGGGTATACTATCTTGAAATTGGGATGTTGTAATTCAAAAGATATGAGAAACATGATCTGTAGTCTATACTAACTAACTAGTGGTAGGACTGTATTTGAGGAACAAGTCCAAGTTGGTTGTTTTGTAGTACCTTCCCTGAATTGTTGTCACTAGGAGCAGCTTAAGGATCGAGTGACCTATGTTACTGCCTATTTCTAACACATACAGTATTGATGATTTTGTGTGCCTGCATGTACAGAATGACAAACTAGAGCTCTTGAAATCAGGGTCACTCCAACATCTTGGAGAAAACATGCTCACTTTTCTTCTTCAGGCTGCTGCATCTTCAGAGCTTTCCACTATACGGTCATTCAATGCTCAGGATAATGCAAAGCCTAGTACTTATGTGTACTTTGACATTTTGGTATGGTCACACGAGATTATAATTCTTGGTTCTGCTGCATCCTTATCTTTCTTATTTTATTGTTTCTCTGGAGCCTTTTGGTTAAATTTAGCACAGTTGCTATTGAAATGGATTTACCAGTTTGTCTGATTTTGATTGTAATATAAATTTTCTCAAAATGGCAGTTGTTAATTTCTTATGATGAATGTTTTCCAGGGCATGTATATGGTCACATATCAGCAAAATTTTGCAAATATGCTTTATAATTCAGTGGTAGTGCAATCAGCACTTATCTGGGGTACATCCCTACTAATGGGTGGTTATCCAGCAGGGGTTTCCTTGGCACTATCTTGTCTGAGCATATTGTTGATGTGGATATTTTCTTTGAGTTTCTCAGTCGTTGCTGCTTTTGTGCTATCCCTAATATCCCCATCACCGGTTCCTTATGTGGCAACCCCATGGTTAGTGGTTGGACTATTTGCTGCACCAGCACTTTTAGGAGCATTGACAGGCCAACATTTTGGGTTCCTGATCCTTCAGATATATCTATCAAATATATATTCAAAGAAAAAGCAGTTATCAACTGTTGTTAAGGATTATTTGATGAAGTTAGAAGCTGAAAGATGGCTTTATAAAGCCGGATTTATCCAATGGCTTCTTATTCTTGTCATTGGAAACTACTACAAAATTGGGTCATCTTATTTGGCCCTTATTTGGCTTGTTCCTCCAGCATTTGCATGTAAGTGCCCATACATTGGTATGACAGATTCAGGCAACTGCATTTGAAATTATGTTTTTTAGATAGTGTAACTTTCATTTATGAAAAATAAACCATCACCTCATTTTTTTTTTAATTTTGGAAACTATCTTTCAATTTTCCATGTTTCACTTTTGAAATGTATATTTTCTCCTATTAACAAAAAAAATGCAGATTTACTCCATGACTTTGGCCGAACCATTTGTATTATAGATTGACATATTTTACTGCAATGAGTTACACCACCTGTTTTCCTTTTGATTTAAATTTTGTGAAATTTAGATGGCCTGCTGGAAGCAACTCTAACCCCAGCACGGATGCCAAAGCCTCTCAAACTCGCAACCCTCCTAATAGGCTTGTCTGTGCCGATATTGGTTTCTGCTGGTGTATTTATTCGGTTAGCTGGCACCATAATCGGAATGGCTGTTAGGTTTGACAGGTAAAACCTTTATATTAGCTGTACCTGATCAATATATGAGGGACATTTTAGATGGATGCACAGACACACAGGGATGATAGAATAAGATGTTGACGTATTAGAGAGACAGATGGAAACGATTGAGTTGGTTCGGTCATGTGTAAAGATGATTTGCAAGAGCACCTATTAGACATTACTCCTACTACTATTGGGAATAGGTTGGCAGAAACTGTAATTGGATGGCAGCCTTTGGGCACATAACCACCCTAAAAGATTGGTGTAAAAATTAATAATAGATTGCACTGTGTATGCATGGGGTTTGAACTAAGACCTTTTGCATATGAGTTGTTGGATTTTATTAACAAACCAGGCCCTTAGGCTGACACTTTTAAGGATAGATCACTTTAAATTAGGGCAAGGCAATCCCAAAAAGTCAAGGAGATAAATAACTAAATATGATATGAGACATCAAATATTAATGAGGATAAGTTTTGCAATAGAGCGCAATAAGGAAAGAGGATTTAGAAATCTAACTCCACCTTGTCGGACTTTACTGTTCTTATGCTACATTGTGTCTCAACACATTTCTTAAGTTATAAATTGCTTTGGATTTAAGATTGTATTTGGTTAATAGAAAATGGACATTATAAGGAGAATTAGACAATATAGTATAAAGAAAACGAGACAGAAGAATCCTCTTATACTACGTATAGTGTGTGCAGTATTAGATATAGGTTTTTGTGATTAAAAATTAAAAAGGAATTAAAAAAATTAATTATTCATATTATAGGTTATAAAAAAAAGTTTACTATTATGATTTAAGAACTTGGTGTTATATTTAGAATGTCGATGATACTGTTTATTTTGTAGTGTGAAATAGTTTTTTTGTATCATCAAATATATAGTATAAATTTTTTAATTTAAATCTATCACCTTAAGGCCTTATTGTCCAATAACTTTGCCTAATATGCAAACCAAATAATTGAGTATTATACCATTAAAATATGGTAACCAAATGATACTTAAATGTGTGCTTGTCAAAAGCCTCAATCCATTTAATGCATTTGATTAGATGAACTAATACAAGATGTTGTATTAGATTTATTACTTCATCGTATTCTAAAGTTGCATTTAAATAATCATTAAGAGGATTTGTTGTTTTCTTATATGTGCAGGGACCCAGGGAATAATCCTGAATGGATGATCAATATTATTGTTTCCATATATATAGCTTTTGTAGTATGCCTTACGATGGTGTATCTACTTTCCTATGTCCATCTTTCAGGTATCTCTTTTCGTGTGTTTCCCTAGGTTTGATTTTTCACCTAGGTTATCATCATCATCATTACTTAGGTATATCGGACTATTTTCCTCTCAAATTCGTTGGTTACATGTTTGGTTTGTGGAATGGTATAAGATAGAGATAATGTCGCAATTCCTCTTGAAATGTATAAGGAAGTAACAACCATAACTTTTGCGTTTGTTAGCAGATTATGAGCAATGTTGATTTCTCACTTATTATCATTATAAAGTGTCTTAGGTCTCTCCCATTCAATTTTTGAGTCATCTTAAGTAATCTCTGTATATAGTAACTAGGGGATCCTTAGAGTAATTTCCCTAAATTTTGATCTTAGTTGATCCAGCCACAACATCTTGCTTCTTACTTTCCAAGTTACTAGATTCCTCCAAGTGTACAGTAGCCTATTGACTTTTTGTCCACTATTGATCTTATGTTCAAAATAGGCTTTTAGTGTGAGTCTATTACTCGACCTGAACAAAAACTGGTTTTCCTAGGCTTCATTTCAGGTAGTGGAAGTCCCTATAGGTTGCTTGTAGATGAGAGTCTTTTGGGTTATGCATGAAGAGACTTGTTACACTCACAGAGTATACAATGTTAGGTTGAGTGTGTGTAAGGTATATGAGCAACCAACTAATCTTTAAAACATCTTTTTATCAATTGTTGCCCCTCTCTTAACTTCTCTAAGTTTTTTATTAGGATCCATGTGAGTAAAGACTAGTTTACATCCTATCTTTTTTGTTCCCTTCAAGAGATTAGGTATGTATTTTTGTTGTGATATGAAGATCCCTTGAGTTGAATATGCCACCTCATTGCTGAGAAGAGACTTCTATTTCCTGCTCTTTTAACTTGAATTCTTTGGCCAGTTGTCCATTTCAACTCATATATCTCCTTCTCATCATTCTTAGTCACATCATTATCATCAACATATACTAAGAGTGCAGTTACTCCCTTTAAGGTCAACTGCTTAATGAACAGAGTATGGTTACCTTTTGCTCTACTAGTAACCCAAAACTTTCATGACTTTGTGAACCAAATGAACAATGTTCTAGGAAACTGTTTTGAGTCCAAATAGGGCCTTTTTTTGGCCTGCAAACTCTATATCCTAACTTTTCTTCTTCAAAGATTGGTGACATATTTATGTAAATTTCTCCATCTAAGTCTCCATGGAGGAAAACATTCTTCGCATTATACTGCAGAGATGTTGAGTTGCTAAGGGCAATGGGATTCTCATTTTGTTTATTTTTGTTACTGGAGCAAAGGTCTTTTGTTAATGAATCCCATAGATTTGAATATATTTCTTTTTGCAACTAGCCTTACTTTGTAACTTTGAAGTGATCCGTTTGCCTTGTATTTTAAACTTTATATCCATCAACAATCTATTATGATCTTCTCTCTTACCTTATTAACAAATTTCCATGTCTTTTTATTCTCCATAGCATTCATTCACTTTGTTATAGCATTTCTCCACTCTCTTTTTGACAATGCCTCGAACACAATATTGGGTGTTGAAATGGCTTTAAGGCTCACAATGAATGTTATATAGACTAGTGTATGCTAGTGACAAGTGCTTGAAAGATACATAGATGGATATTGGGTATGGTGGTTTGTTGGTGCAATCTTTGGTACCCTTTTGAATGGTAACAGGGAGATGAGTGCTTATGGGTGTTTCAATTATCTCTAATTGTAGGAAAGGACGATGGTCTCATTTTTAGATCTTGAATTGGCTTCTTGAACTTGTTTTTAGATTTAGAATGGTTTCTCCTTTAGATGCTGAAAATCTTGGAAAACCATGAGTAGCACTTGGCAAGTCTAGAGGAGACACATATTTTGAAGAAAACTTCTCTTAGATTGACTCTTGGGCAGAACCACTATCAACTTGAGAATGAACATTTTTTGTCTTTGGAATGGTTGACTGATTCTTGAGTAGAATCTTCCAGAAGAGGATGTTGGACTTATGTTGGATGAGGATTTAAGAGTAGGTGTAGGCAAATACAGTGCATCAAATAGCTCAAAAGTGTCATCTTCAACATTCACTTTCTTTCAGCGAAGATGAGACTTTGTGCAGTATAGATTGCTTTCAATGAATGTGACATCAATTGAAGTGTGGGATTTTCTTGAGGTAGGATGATAACATTTATATCCCTTTTGAGTAGATGAGTAACTCAAATATACAAACTTAATTGTATGGAGATCTAGTTTTCCTCTATGTTGACTGTAAACATGCACAAACCAAGTGCAACAAAAAACTTTAGATACGAGGCCACTAGATGTTCTAAATGAGGGTAAAAAGTGTTAAGGATGTCTATGGGCTTTTGTTGTCAAACACTCATGAAGTTAATCTATTTATCATATGTATGACAATGAGAAGAGTCTCTCCCCATTAGATTTAGGATCATTCCCTTGGAACAATAAGGCTTTAGCATTGTTAAGCATATGCACATTTTTCCTTTGAACCATCTCATTTTGTTAGGGTATGTCAACATAAGATGAATTATGAACAATGCCCTATCTTTCAAAACAAGGTGATAAAATTTGATTAAAATAATCTTTTGGCAGCATCAAACCTAAAAGATTTTATTTTAACCCCAAATTGATTTTTAAATTATAGAATAGAAATTAGGATTGACAATGATAATACCTAACTTTTGTTTAAATGGAAAGATCCATTGTGTGCAATCATCAATTAATGAAACAAACCAATAAGCTCTTGAAATATTTAGAATGGTTGATGCCCCTCAATTATCACTATGAACTATATGAAAAAAGAAAGGACTTCTTTTACTACTAATAGGAAAATATAAACAAGTACCTTTTGGCAACTCTTGAATCTCATAATGAGACTCAAAGATATCTAATGTTTGAAATGATCTGGGAAACATGACTTTCAAACATTTAAACAATGAGTAATCTAAACGTAAATCATGAACTAAAATGACATTGTTATTAGAATAATTGAGAAATGATATGAACACATTACAAATGGTATATTGAGATAATTTGAGGTGATAGAAGCCATTCTTTTCTTTAGCAGGTCCAATCTTCCAGCCTAAGACCTAATCTAGAAGATCATAGTGAGACATAGAAAAAACAACATAATGAGTGATAAACAAAAAAATATAATTGGAAGGTGATTTTAAAATTGACAACAACTAAGGCTGCAATTAAGTATCTATGAATAATTATTAGAGAGGGAAAGTGAAGAGAAATGGCAATGATGAAGGCTGCACAAGGCGGGTTCTTAAAGGCATTGCAAATGGGGATTGCTCAATGAAGAAGAAATCTTAGAAAAAGGCTTTAGGGCTTTGATACCATGTGAAAAGTTTTAGAGATTGTATTTTTAATCGATGGATACAAACTAAGAAATATCAATATAGATGGACAATATTTACCCAGTTGGTGTATCAACATCTAAATACATCATTAATCCTCTACTTGATACCATGAATTATCTTATCAACAAGATAAAAGAGGGGTAAAAAAGCGTTATCTACAAGAAGATTACCGCTAGACATATAGTACTCTTTTGAGGTGGTTTATATATAAGGGTTTACACAATGCACAAAGTTTTTGCAGGGTAGAAGGAGGGAAGATGCATGTATATGCTGCCTTACCCATGTGCCATGGTCCGAGTTTTTTTTTAGCACACAAATAGACCGTGCGGCGTTTACTATCTTGCCTCTGCAGTAGTAAGTAAGCTTAACTCGCATGCAATGCTAGTCAATAAGGCTTAAACTTATAAGCAATACAATCAAAAAAGAAAGCTAACAGATTATAAGGGATATAGGCATAAATGGAAAAAAGAATAGCACACTTTTATTAATTTCGACAGTAATATAAGGTTGCAATGTGTGTGTACGGGGGTATAGTGTATGTAACAGGTGCCGTCGGTCGTGATTAACCAACGTGGTGAGTAAGAGTTTCAATTCAGAAGAGTACTCATACCCTTGTAAAGAGCTTTACGGACATTATTGGGCTTGGTAGGAGGAGACATTAAAACTGGTGAAATGGCACCACTTTTTAAAAGTGGAAATTTCTAATAATAGTAAGGTCCTAACTATACAAAAATAAAGTCCCCCCCTTATGTTACAATATATATAAAAGAATGATCTCTTGTTAGTATAAGTATTTTACAAAAAGAGACCCTGACATCCTCCTTTACTTAATTCTATTGACATCCTTGGTAATATGTACTGGAGCTTAAATCTGGTGGCGGAGGTCTTCTGACTGGCAAGTCTGACTTTCTTTCGGATAAGGGTTTCAGATCTTCTTTAGTCTCCTAGCTAGTATCTTTTTCTCCATCTCTTCACTTGACCAAATATTCTTTATGTTCATTTTTAGTGGAGGGATCTCTAACTTTTCACTTTGTAAGAATGTCTTTCACTGCTTGACTTAGGTTGAACTTGATCTTGACGTGTGACTGCTTGGACACATTGTAAGATGGGTCTTCCATGTTTGGATAATATGGCTTCAAGATGCTGACATGAAAAATTGGATGGACCTTCAACCACGTAGGAGGCTCGACCTTGTAGGCTGCTCTTCCAATCTTCAATATGATAGGAACTGGACTAATGTACTTTTGGATCAATCTTTTACCTTTGTTCCTCAATGATCTAACTTGCTCTAGAAGAAGCTTTATGAGGACTTGATCTCTAACATTGAACTCTCTAGGTTGGCGGTTTTGATCTGCCCATTTCTTTATTTTCTTGGAAGCCTTTTTAAGGTACGCTTTTGCTACTTTTAAACCTTGCTTCCAATCTTTGGTGAACTGATAAGCTCTTGGGCATCTCCAGGTATATGGTGCTACCACTGTGTAGGGTAACAGTGGTTACTGACCCGTAATGATCTCTATAGGGTTCTTGGTGGAGGAAGAGCTTCGTTGGATGTTGAAACAGAACTGGACAATATCCAGCAAGTCAACTCAATTCTTTTGGTTAGCACTGACAAAGTGCCGAAGATATTCCTCCAGTAACCCATTGAATCTCTCTGTCTGTCCGTCACTCTACAGATGGTAGTTAGAGGTTATGCTCAGCATAGAGCCCAAGAGTTGGAACAATTCTGTTCAAAACTTTCCTATAAACCTGACGTCTCTATCACTGACAATATTTTGGGGCACACCTCAAAATTTCACCATATGCTTGAAGAAAAGCTGGGTTATCTCTTTTGCGTTTGAGCTCTTCGTGATAGGAACGAAGGTGATATATTTAGAAAACTTGTCAACAACAAAAACGGATAAGTACTCCCCTACTTTTGATAGGGAAGTGATAAAGTCTATAGAGATGCTCTCCTATGGGCGAAATGGCACAACAAGTGGCTTCAAGAGGCCTGCTACCTTTTGTCTCTTAATTTTGTCCTGTTGACAAGTTAAGTAAGTCTTCGTATAAGTCATCATATCCTTCTTCATATCCGGCCAGTAATAGCCCTGCTACAACAAGCTTCATGTCCTCTGCTAGCTTGGATGTCCAGCTTACAAAGTATCATGACACTCTTTTATGAGTGCCCTTCTCAAGTTGCGTGCTTTCGGGACATACAATCGGTGCCTTTTTGTGTAAATGAGGTCACTTTCTACCCAAAATCTACGTGTCTTCCCTTCTTTAACCAACTGCTTGAGATTTTTGGCCAACAGGTCTTGACCTATGTGTTGCTTGATTTACTCTTGAATTGAAGTTGAGATTTGACTCGCTAACTGGTATGCAATCTGTGCTAAGGATGCTAAATCAGCTCGCCTACTTAAAGTATCTGTCACCTGATTAGTCCGTCTACTGTGATACTCAATTTCCATATCAAACTTTACAAGAAACTCTTGCTGTCTTGTTTGTTTAGCTGAAAGCTTCGGTTGAGTCAATATATGGCTGGTAGCAGAATTGTCTATCTTCACTAGAAACTTGGATCCTAGTAAATAATGTTTCTAGGTCCTCAGACAGTGAACAATTGTAAGTAACTCTTTCTCTTGAGCTGAATATCTGTGCTCTGTTTGATTTAGCTTTCCACTCTCATATGCTACTGGATAACCCTCTTGCATCAACACTTCACCCAATGCAATGTTTGAAGTATTTGTGTAGACTTCAAAAGGCTTAGAAATGTTAGGAAGTGTAAGTACTGGCTCCTCTGTTGCTACGCGCTTCAACTCCTCGAAGGCACTCTGACATATCATCCCATGACCATGCTTGTTCCTTTTTCAATAGATCTGTGAGGAGTGTAACTCGACGTGAATATCCCTCAACGAATCTTTTGTAGTAATTTGCGAGTTTGAGGAAGGACTGCAACTCCATTACAATCTTAAGCACTGGCTATTGTTTGATTGCTTCCACCTTTGGCATATCCATTCAGATCCACCCTTCTTCAACAACATGACTCGAGAAGTTGATATGCTTTTGGGCAAAGGCACATTTCTCACGCTTTATGTACAAATGATTCTCCTGCAGTTTCTTGAAAACCATTCGTAAGTACTTCACATGGCTCTGTAATGTTCTATTATACACAACAATGTCGTCTAGATAGACGACTACAAATTTGTCGAAATATTTACGAAATACATTATTCATTAAGGTACAAAATATTGTAGGAGCATTAGTGAGATCAAAGGGTATCACCAAGAACTCATAAGCGCCATACTAGGTTACACACGTCGTTTTGGGCTTATCTCCTTCAGCAATGTGAACCTAATGATAGCTTGAGTGAAGATCCAGTTTTGTAAAATACTTAGCCTCACTTAGTTAATCAAACAGATCAGTAAATAGAGGAATTGGGTAATGATTCTTCACTGTCAACTTGTTTAGAGCCCAATAGTCAATACATAATCTCAAACTCTCATCCTGCTTCTTTTAAAATAGAATAGGAGCCCCGTATGGTGCTTTTGAGGATTGAATGAAGCTTGCCTCTAACAACTCATTCGATTACTTCTTTAATTCGACAAGTTCGGGAGGTGACATTCTGTAAGGAGCTCTGGCGGATAATTTGGCACTAGGAATCAACTCAATCTCATGGTCCATTGACCTTTTAGGAGGTAATTCATTTGGGAGCTTATTAGGCATTATATAATCGTACTCCTTTAGGACCCTCTCTATTACCTCCGGTATCTCCGTCTTTCTTACTTTCTCCTCTGTAAGGAAAGCCAGGAAAATTAACTCTTGATGTTTGAGCCCTCCCTTAAATTGGAGCGTTGATAACATCATAACCCCAATATTCTTTCCTTCCTTGTTATTGTTGTTTGCCCTATTTCTTTGAACTGTCACATAGCAAGGCTTTTCACCCATGAATAACAAGCAAGCTGCTACGGGCATGGGAGCAACTTTGGCTTGTCTCAAGAAATCTATTTTAAGGACTATGCTGAAGTCAACCAATGGAACAGTGATGAAGTTGAGATTTCTACTCTAATCTCCAACCCTCACTTTCACTCCTTTTGTAACTCCTCAGACAGGGTAGGCCTTGGAGTTAATAGCTTTAATCTGGCTAGTGTCCTTAGTAAGCACTAATCCTAACCTTTCCACCTTAAGCACTGGAGTTTACATTGCACTGGTGTTTACCATTGCACTGGCACTCTTGCCATTTATGTTCAACTGGACATACATCAACTTATTATTGTTCTTAGGCTTATGTTGCATTGAGGAACTCTTTCCAACAGCTGACAACATGTGCAATGCGTTCATTCGGGGTTGATCCTCTCCATCACTCCCTAACTCATCATCTTGGTAGATATTCTCTACTTTTTGTGCCATAGCATTGAGTGCTGCCCTATGTGGACACTCAGCTATTTTGTATTGGCCATTACACAAGAAACACGAGAATGAGGGTTTCTTACCTCCATTGGTTGCCTCACTCTTTCCGGGTTGATGAGGGTTATAGGATTTCTTTTGACTTCCTTTGGTATTACTACTGTCGCTATTTGAACTTGGAGCTCCCCTACTCTTAAATTTGCCTAACTTGACCGACTTTCCACTCTTGTGTTCTGTCGACATATTCTTTTCTTTATTGTTACGGGTGTAATCAATCAAGCATTCAGCTGTTGCTTGTGCTGTAGCCAAGTTAGTAACTCGTTGCCTTTGCAATTCATTCCTGGTATAAGGCTTCAGTCTTTTTAGGAAATAGAATAGTTTGTTATTTTCCATCATACTCTTGATGTCCAACATTAATGTTGAGAACTCACGGACATACTTTCTAATGTCATTACCCTATCGGAGTTCTCTCAACTTTTTTCGAGTATTGTACTCAACATTTTCAGGAAAAAACTGAGTTCGCAACTTAACCTTCAACTCGACCTATGTATTTACATGAGCGTTGCTATTTTGGATATCTTCATATTTGGTGCGCTATCACAGTTTGGCATCACCAGTTAAATACATTGTAGTCATGGTGACTTTTGATCTCTCATCATTTGTCCCTATAACAGCGAAGTACTGCTCCATATCAAATAGAAAGTTCTCCAACAACTTGATATCTCTCACGCCAGTAAATGCCTTGGGCTCAAGCATTTTTAGATGTCCTGCATGAGTAGAAACATGAACTAGGGTAGGGATAGGAGCATTTCCTATAGCCCGAGTCAAAATAGTTACTTGTGCTTGTAACTCTTCAACAGTCTCAATTGAGACACGAGTAATAACTTGTCTTTTACTTGAATCTCCAAGTGTTGTCTTATCTCATCAGTCGTTACGTACATTTCCCCTTTGAGGGTTTGCACTGTAACACCAAAATTCTCAGCCATTTTGGTTATCTTAGTATTCATCTCTTGATGATTGGCTTCAACTTCGGCCAATTTTACCAACAATGCGACCAAATCATCTATTTGCTTAGATAATCCCTTGAGGATTTCCTTAAAGCTATCTAGTCTCTTGCTCATTTCTTCTTGTCGTGTTATGGTCGTTCTTGCTAGAATAATCTAGTCTCTAATACTAACTGTTATGGTTCGAGGCTTTTTTTAGCACATAAATAGATTGTGTGGCGCTTACTATCTTACCTGTACAGTAGTAAGTAAGCCTAACTTGCACGCAACGCTAGTCAATAAGGCATAAACTTATAAGCAACATAATCAAGGAAGAAAACCAACAGATTATAAGGGATATAGGTATGAATGGAAAAAAAAATAGCATACTTTTATTAATTTCGATAGTAATATAAGGCTGCAATGTGTGTGCATAGGGGTACGGTGTATATAACAGGTGCTGTCGGTTGTGATTAACCAATGTGGTGAGTAAGAGTTTCAATTCAGAAGAGTGCTCATATTCCTGTAAAGAGTTTTACGGATATTATTGGGCTTGACAAGAGGAGACATTAAAACTGGTGAAATGGCATAACTTTCTAAAAGTGAAAATTTCTAATAATAGTAAGGCTCTAACTACATAAAAATAAAATCTCCCTTTATGTTACAATATGTACAAAAGAATGGTCCCTTGTTAGTATAAGTATCTAATAAAAAGGGATCTTGACACCATACATGTTGTGCTATAAAATATCTCTTTTTTGGGTGGTAGATGCAACTATTAGTGATTGCTGAAAGAAAAATGCACCTTACTAGTAAATGTTTAGCAGTGGTAGAGGGATGCTCGAAATATTGTGGAAGCTCTAGGAAGAAAGATGAGTTTGCAAATCTTGGAGAATGTAGCCTCTCGCACTGTGCTGAAAGATAAAATTATACATATAGCTGAGTGCAGGATTGGCACTAACTTTATTTTGTTCTGCATGATACATACAACTAATATACAACTAATTGAGCATTTAACATGTATCTTTGTAATTGTTTTTCTTGTTGTGCATTCAAAGGTGTAAATTGTCAATTAATACCACAATTGTCTTCACAAAGGTTCAAAGAGCTCAATTGTCTTGGCCACATTTTTTCTGTTTGGCTTGTCGCTTGTGGCAGTTTACTCAGGTCTAGTTCCTCCATTTACTCAAGATGTTGCCAGAGCTGTAAATGTAAGTATATCCTGAATAGCTTGTACCATGAGTTTCATAATTTTCTATGTTATTTATGCTGATTGTATCATGACTCTCCTATTCAATGCTTTGCTTATGGATCCTCAAGATGATTGATCATCACTGTTCAAGAATCTAATTTGTTTGTTGAGCTAGAAAGCAAGGATCTTGTTCTTTACTATTTCCATTTTTGTTGTCCTTCATACCTCTCTTTTCTCTTCTTTGAGAATATGTCAAGACATGGGGAAGCTCAACTAAAGCAAAAACTTTTTTGATGATCAAGTAGAAGTCAATCTGGAAAGTAAATAATATTTTTGTGACTTCAGGAAATGGAAAGACAGACTATAGAAGGATCAGGGGAACATAAATGAAATGGGTAAGAGATTTATCTTGCATCATTAGGATGGGCATGCTATTCACCATTATATTACTATTTTTTGCAACTACTCTGGTGGGAGCATACTCAAGATAATAGAAACATCAGAACTTGCTATATGCAGAAATCGTATTCATCTATGGGCCTTGGCAAGATTCTTATCAACCTCTCTTCTTGCTTTTGAAACTCTCTTCAAGTTCTTACAACTTGAATGGTGTTCTTTTAAGATGATGTTTGGTTGTAGTGTTATTGAATTGGATAAATTGCTAATACAACCCCTTCTGTTTGCTCCATATGTGCTTAAGCTCCTTTTGTTTGGAATGGATTATTTACACCCTCAAATCTTTAAAATAGTGCATTTGGACTCCTAAGTACCATTAATTTTATGGTCTTTTTTTTTTCTAAAAAAAAAAATTTAGTATTTTTTATTATTTTATTCCAAGTAATAAAAAGGGGTTTAATACATTTTTTTCATAGATTTGGGGGTTTGTAATTTCAAAGATATTGGGGTTAATTGTAGATAAAGTAAATGCAAGTGGGTACATTTGCAATTTACCCCATTTCGTTCTAGTTCTTTTTTGTGATAGTGAATTGATGAATATGTTTATGGACTCAGGTTGTGCATGTTGTGGATGCAAGCAGCAGTGGGCATGGGCAACATCCTTGCTCGTTTGTGTCTTTGTTTTCTACCACTCCTGGACATTTGTCGAAGGAGGTTGAGCTTATCGATGAAGGTTTTACTTGTGGTAGAAATGAAGTTGTGGATTTTGTTTCATTTTCAGTCAAATATGGTTGTTTCACCTATGATGACACTGACATGGGATGGAGCGAATCAGATGTACCAACATTGGTTGTTAGTAGTGACTCTCAGGGTATGACAAATAAAAGAATTTCACATGTTTGGATTGATACGAAGAGTGCTACACGGTGGGTTCTGGCAATCAATATGGAGGAGATACAAGACTTCAAGTTTGAAGGTATGGATAGTCAGAAGCAAAAGTCTACTTTCTTTATTTATTTATTTTTTTAATATTTTGAATTGTCTATAACTTTATTGTATATTTCTTTCACAAATTTTGCCAAGCCTGAAAAGCTAATTTCTTACAGAGAACAGATCATCCTTTTCTGAGTTATGAGCTCTATGCCTTTGTGAAATAATGCTTGATAGAATTAGAAGAGATAATGCTTGGATGAACACATTATTTCTTCCTTGGGATGGTTTAGTGGCTGGTAAGTTCTCAAGTATTAAGGGCTGACTGAAACTTGCTCATGCCATAAAGTTCGAAAATATGTTAACAGGTGTGTGTATTTATTGAGTTAGGGTTCCATGTGGTATCTACCCCCCCAACCAATCTCACATGTCATATAATCGCATGCTATTTGCATAATAATATTGGCTACATGATGAACTTCAGTAAAGCGTTTAGGAATAAAGTTCTCAACCAATCTTGGTTTATCGTCATACATTTTTAGTTGGCATAGGTCATGGTAAGAGTGGATTCATTTCAGTTGACGTTCACAAGTTAATGTAACGTTACACATTGTGATCCTTTATAATACATTGATGCAGGTGATTCCAAAGAGTTAATTCCATTAGATGAGAAGAGCATTGTAAACGGGTGGCACATCATTCAGTTTTCTGGTGGCAAAAATTCACCAAGGATGTTTAATCTGACTCTTGTCTGGGCAGAAAATCCAACCCAAGATAGTCACACGAAGCGACAGAACAATCAACGCCCTCTTCTCAAACTAAGAACAGATGTTGACATTATAACACCCAAGGTTTCACAAATCCTAATGAAGCTTCCATCTTGGTGTTCTTTGTTTGGGAAGTCGACGTCGCCATACACTCTTGCTTTCCTGAAAAATCTTCATATCAATTTTTAGAATGGATCCGTAGCACGGTATATGAAACCCAAGATTGCTGGACAAAAGAGAGCGGGGGGGTGGGAGGGGTTGGGGTGTTTGCGTTTACCCAAGAACCATTGTTTTATTATTAATGAGGAGTCATATGTATACATACTCTAGTTCTTAAGTGAAGGAAAGAATAGTTTTCTTGTACGTGAAAATGTTGTGCTAATGTGAAGTTACATTTTACAAAGATGTGGCAACAGGAATCTCAATGGCAGGCAATGGTTAAGGTTAGTTGCCCTAGTCTTTGTGCTTCCAAGATTATATTAGTTGACCCCTTTCTTTTGTTCGATTTGAGGTTTCTTTCCCGTTTAGTTGTAAGGGTTGGATTGGACATAATAGGTACAAGAAGGATTGGATAGTATAAGTTTATTATATTATATTTGATTTGTACAGTATTGGATATAAAATTTATATTAAAAAATTAATTATTTATACTATAAAATAATAATTTTTCTAATATTTAATAAAAATAATATTAGTTAACTCAATATAATAACATAAAGGGGTATTTATGAGAATATAAAATATTTTTGTTTTTGTTTAGTAAATTTTATATTTGTATTATAGTGTAGATATGATAAAATTTGAACTTTTTGTCCTATCCAATCCAGTCCATCGATTTAATTTTTTGTTTAGTCATTGAGTAAAGTTATAAATTAAATATGGAATAAAATTTTTTATTTAGTTCAATGTTATAAAAATTTGGTAGCTAAACACTACCTTAGGTTTGGAAATGAAGAGAGGGATTAAAGTTCCTTATGGGGTCACATATTATGTAAGATTTTAATAGATTGTTGTACAATTGCATAAAAGCTTTATTACATCTTTTAATCAATGTAACCTCCTTAAATTAGTGTGGTCTATTATATAAGGTATCGGACTAAACATTTTAAATGGTCTCAGGGTCAAAATGTTGTAAAAAAACGACACTTTTATACTCAATTTCCTCTCGTTTGATCATGGTTAAGGAACATCTCTACTATCGCTACAACTACAACCTTATTTGTACTATACCATAGACATTACTCATGTTGCGTCACCATCACCATTATCATCATTACCACAACACCACCACATTGGCATTGTTACAATCACCACTATTGTACTCTTAAGCACTATCAACCTTCTACAACTCTACTGCTAAAGAACCATCATCACCTCTTCACTTTTATGCCAACAATGTCCTTGACTTTATAATAGACAGATGTACTACGATCAAGTGGTGGTTAAGGTGGATATGGTTCCGTTTTGTTGGGTTTTTGAGATTTTTTTTTTTCAAATTAAGCCAAATTAGAACCTTTACAAATGAGAGTAAAGTTTTTGGTTTGGATTTGGTTGAAACAAAATAAAAGGTGAAATGACAAAAAAGATATGTCTTGTTGTGTATAAAATCCATGTAACTATTTGTTTATAAATTATAAAAACATAATGTATATTATGTGCTATATGGTTACGTATATACTATGTATGTAATTTTATGTATATAGATAATATTATGTAATATATTCATCATTGTTCTACAAATATTATAATAATAATAATAATGTAACAAACTTATTATCGGTTTAGGTTCTTTCAATTTGATAATATGCTAAAGTTAAACTAAATATTATGGTCTAAAAATTTCTTAAATAAAAAAAAAAAACCAATAAGTAAAAGAAAATTGAAGCTGATTTAGTCTTTCAGTTTAAAGCATTTACTTTTAGTAGTGGTGCAATAGCTTTAGAAATAGCAATGGTAATGGTGCTTTGGTAATGCATTAGTAATGGTGGTGTTCTAGTGGTTGCATGCAGCAATAGGGGTGGTTGTAGCGATGCAACTAAATGGGAAATAATGGCAATTAAGCTAATTCAACAAAAAGTTTGTAGATGCTAGGACATGCATGTTATGTGTATTTCATGCTTTACTTGGCTTATTGAGTTTTATGCTTTAAATGATGCTCAATTCCAAGGAACAAGGATGGGGCAGAAGAAAAGGAAGATCTTAATAGGCACTTATATCATTTAGTTAAGTGATGGGAGAAAGACTATATGGAGATTGAGTTCTTAAGCAATGAGGATGTTTATGTAGAAATGTAGGATGCAATATATGTTTATAGATTTTAGAAAAAAATCTACATAATTATAAATTATATAAAAAAATATTATCAAAATACTTGTACTAATACCGTATCTTTAAAATACTTATACTAATATTTATATCGTAATACGATATTAATAATAAAAATACAATATTAATATTTATACACTATAATTATATACAGCATAATGATGATATTTTAGTAATATTTTTAATATAATTTATAATTATATAATATTTATTAATTTTGATAATGAATACATAGATTCATTTTGGCTATATAGTTTTGGAGAGCTGTGGTAATCGTTAGTCAGCAATCCGTAGACAACTAACTTAAAATGTTACACCTAAATAAAACCCAAAGCTTACAGAAAGAAACAAAAGTGAAATACGGTGCCCCGTTGTGGTCCCATGTATCGGTAGTGCATTTCCTTGGTGTACATTTTTCTATTGAATTTACCATATGAATCGAAGGAAATCAATGAACCACTAAAATCCCTTTAATCTGGTTAACATGAAAACTCACCTTCTACCGTGTTTGGATGGATTTGAAAGATCTCATGTTTGGTTGCGGTGAAAATAAGATGAAATGTATAGAAGCCAGTGGAAATATTTATTTTCTAAATACAAAAATAAACTTACGATGATGAAAGAGAAATAAGAAATGAGGAGATTTGTAGAAGTTAATTTAATCTTATTATTATCATCATGTGAAAAGAAAAACTTTACACTATTTTTTTTCTTTTTCTTTTTCTGCTTTTTATACCTCAACAAGAATAAATATTATATTTTCTTTATTTTCCTTTCTTTTCTTTCACTTTCCACGAATTTCCTTTTATTTTCACTTTTATTAATAGTTGCAATAAATGGGAAATTTTCGTCATTCTGTTTCTGTTAGTAGCACTCGTTGATTTCAGAACACCAAAAAAGAATATTACACAAACACTTATTAAAACCAAGTTTAATAATAAAGCGGGACAAGAACAATCGACATTCTCATTCTCTCTCTCTCTCTCTCTCTTTCCCCGACACACCACTGAAACTGAAAGAATCTCAGCGACAGTATTTAGTATCCGACTGGATCACTGAATCTGTCACGACACCCATACCGAGAGAGAGAGAGAGAGAGAAGAAAAAAGAAAGAGTTAGAGAGAGAGAGAAGGAAATGCCTTCAATAACATTGGGAATTTCACTGTCTCCTACTTCATCTCCCTCTCTCTCTAATAAAAACAATCTCAATTTCGGAAACCTTTCTTCTTTGCCTTCCAAGCTCCAAAATCCATCTAATTTTTCTCTCTCTAAACCAGGTACCACCACTTCCCTCTTCAATTATAGCTTTAATTTTCATATGGCTATGTAGCTTGTTGTTTTCTCTTCTTTTTAATCTTCCATTTCTGTTTACCCACGATGTTTTTTGAGGTTATTGTTTGATTTTGTACACAGTGAATCAATAGTTGACGTTTGACCCAGAATTTGTTTTCAATGAATTTGCTGAGATTAATGGGATAGTTGATGATACAAACAGATGAATAGGTTCAAGTTTTGTGTGACATTTAGCTGCTACAGACTGGGTCAATCAGTCAATTTTGGATTTACTTAATTATTCATTTGTATTTTCGTATTGGTTTCAAGGTTTCATCTTTAAGGTAAGTATTAGTGACATGGGAAGTTTTTCAATTTAACAAAACATCCTTTATCCGTTTACCGTCCAACTTGTGATGCTATGTCAGATAGATATCTTAATCTGTGATATAGGAAACCTTGCGATTGCGATTGCGATTGGTTGGAACAACGCACGAGCACATCAAATGAGGACATGAAAACTTTATCTGTTTCAGTTCTTGCCTCGATTTGCAGACGTACTTGCCAAAGAGAAAGTTAATTGAGATTTTGTAGGAAGGGAAGCAGGAATGTTTCTGTTTCTAATAGCCCATGAAGTAACTGATGCAGTTCTCCAAATATCCTGGCTTGATCATCTGATTGTGGTGGCATCATCATTGAACTCCTTTCATATATTAATCCATTGGTCTGCGCGTAATGAAAGTGATGATTTGTGTGTCTACTTCCTTTTATCACCATTTAGGTGGATTGGATATGAAGTGGAACTAAGTTTGGAATCTGAATTCCTGGTTTGGTTGTAAATTTTGCTACCTATGAGTTTGGACTTAGAACCCCATTCGGTTGCCAATTCTTTGTTAGATTGAGCTTGTAAATGCAGTGATTTTATTTTGATGCTTTTCTACATGGAGGGTAAAGCATAATAAATTGAGATGCATCACATGAAACTAATCAAGAGTGTTGAGTGACGATTCAGGCTTTAAACTTAGTGCCTTCCTCATACCATGTTAAATTTTTACTACAAACAACTTATTTAGAAATTAGATGGTATGTCATTGGTCCCTTGGGTTTCTAATATACAGTATATAGAATCTACTGTTGAAAGAAATATGTTTGGGCTCATAAGTTTCTAATGACCTTTTCCAAATGTGGAATCCAGGAGTATGCAAAACCAGTCAAATTGTAGAGCTATTTCCAACAGTATCTCCTGAAATTGTTGTTCGGGAGGCTTGGTTAGAGGACTTTTGGGAAGTGGCTGAAACTCATTGCAGTTCTTTCTTCCCAGAATATTCCTTTCCATTGGACTTTGTCTTGAGATTGGACAGGCTGGTGGCAATGCTAGCTGGATTTTCTGTACCTAATGGGTGCCATAGAACGTGCTTGGTGGCAGTGGTTGGTAGTTCTGATGGAGCTTTCATCTTTGGAAATGAAGAATTTAAAATTGGTGGTTTTGATGGACGAATTAGTCTTAATAAAGGTTATGTAGCTGGTATCTTGACAGTGGACACCGTGGCTGATTTTCTTCCTAGAAAAGGACCCCTCAGGCAGAGAAGGTGTGCTTATGATTGTCAGTTTCTTATTTTTATTATTATCACTTGCGTGGTCAATTTCCCTTTTAGGAACATAGTTGAGATTATATATTAAAACTCTCAATAAGATAGAAAGGGTAAGTAGTTAACACATTGGAATAATATGCAACCCCATCATTTAGAGGCACAATGTGCATCTTATTGAAAGTCAGGTTTACTGCTTGTGATCACCCAATTTACTGGATGATGACTCTTGGATTATGGGTATAGGCAACTCATGTGCTGTTTCCTTAATTAATTTTTTTTGGTGTATCTAGTAAACCTGTTATCTATAAATTTATTTCACTTGACCAAGATTCTCCAAATTGAGATAGTTAAATAAGTAGGCTTTGGTGTGTAAGTCAGATAATGTAAATCAATCATAATAGTGAAGCTCTAAGTTAGATATATGCTCTCTATAAAGTAACAACCACTTTCTTGGTCAAGCATTATTGATCTCTGTTGTCATCTTCAGTTTGCCAGGTTAATTTGATTGCTTCAATATTATAAATGGACTGGTGAAATCATGCTATGTTTAATATTAATGTTCAAACACGTATGAGTTTCTTCCTTAAAATCTCATATGTCAGAATCATTAAGGTCTTGTAATGCAGGTTACTTTTGATCGCAATTCACACCGCACTTTATATATGTTTTTTCCCACATTAATTTCCTAGCTAATTGCTATTAAAGTATTTTGCTTACTAATTCATGCTAAGACACAAGTGTAAAGCAGATCATAGAATTTTGAAGAAGGTATTTAAAGCTATTTTCTTTCTTCTTTTTTTTTTTTTCCCTTCCTTCCTTCCTTCCTTTCTTTCTTTCCTTATTTCCTTTCTTTCTTTACCAAGTGCTGATCATGGTGGAAAGGAAGTCTGTTCAAGTTTCCTGTGTCACTACAGATTGTATAGTCAAAACTGTGCAGTTTAAACTCCATACACCTTTTAGATGCTGCTGGTTTATATTTGGACCAGACGTATATCATTATGGAAAAGATTATGACTGAAATTTTGTCCAATCAAAATCGCTTCCTTAGATCTCAACTAGAAGGAAGAAGTTTGTTCTTTCAACAGTTACAGCTTCCAGTTATTGAATGTATGTCAATGCAAAGAACATTAAGTCATGAGTACACCTTCAGGCTCCACCCATTTGTTTTTGTTGAAACATTTGAGTGATGGGAAGTTCTAGATAGTTTGAGCCTTGCATACACCTGTCTTATTTTTGAAATTGTGCATTATTAACAAAAAGCAAGCATTAAGTTGTCCAGGCTATAACAAAGTGCAAGCATAAGCTGATGACAATCTGGTTTTCTTAAAAATAGGCTGCATAGAGGCACAAATGTCTAGCACAAATTTATCTGGGATTCTGACGAGTTGCTTATTGTCCTGCATTCACTTGTTAATCATAGTAAAGAAGGAAATTTGTAATTTTCAAAACTGTGATTACACATTTCATGACAAAGATTGGTATGTTAAAAGTTTAAAGGTTCTCTTTTTGTTTCACAACGAGTGCCTCAAAAACATTTGTTACAAAACCAATTTCCTAGTATCGATATAACATATAGAGAACTTAAAGTTACTAAAATACACCTATTTGGCTCTTCACTTAAGCACTCTTCCTTAAGCTGAAGCGTTATGTGTCATACAGCCTACCTTAGTAGAAGTGTAATTTTGACTTAGTGTTTGATCAGGTAATTGTTAATAATATTGCATAAACGTTGTTAAGGTTTCTGCAAAGAATAAGTTTGTCTCTAGCAAAGCCACCACTAAACTCAATGTACTTTGTTAGCTCAGGTTATTCTGGATTGGTGACAATGCAACCAGCATCATCAGTAGAAACAAATTTCATTGGTCCTACTTGCATAAATCCCAAGTTCTTGAATATTCAAGAGATATTTCTACCATACAAGTTCATATAAAACAAACTATTGGCGCTCCATTTTAGCTTTTATATTACATATTTCACCAACAGTTTGTATCTTATTTTTTCATGGGATAGGTTTGTGAAAACGCAATATCCAATGTATTCCATCTATAGAAGAATAGTCTCGCCAATTAACATCAGCATATCCTATAGTGCAACTATGCCCGTTTTTCTACTACAACAATCCTTCTCCTGGAGGATTCTAATATACTGAATCTAATATACTGAAGGATACTGATAAGAGCATCTCAATGACATTGGTGAGAACCATGGAAATTTGTTTTATCACTTTTGATGCAGAAGTCATATGATCACAAATCCGGTAAATGACATTCCACTCCATCCATTCGAGAGAGTTCTCTTGTTTCACTAAATTTACATTTGATCCATATGACTATTAAGTGCTTTTGATGCCCTTTTTTCTTTTACCTTTGCCATCATATTAAGATATGCTTTCTTTGACAAATACAGATACCTTTCTAAGGAGTAATTTCATTGTCAAGGAAGTATTATCCTGTATCACCATGCCTAAGAGCCTGTTTTCAATGTTCCATTCATCTTTCAAGATCCTTGCATTTCATAAAATGTATATACTTTCTAGTGACTTCATTATTACAATATATAACAAATGTGTTGGTGATTTCTGAATCTTAAGTACCCCTCTTAAGTGGAAAAAATGTTGCTAGAATCCTTGGTAGAATTCTTTGCTTTTGGCGCCATCAACCAATATTTAGTCAGACAATTACACCTCTGTTGTTAACACCAACTTTAGAGTTGAAAATTTTTTCCAAGCATCATTGGGCTTCTGATACCGTCAAGGTGAGCCATCTGTCAGCCTAGCTTATTATTCCTCTAAGCAGTTATCATTCTTCTCTTGGTAAACACCTTTAGATGGACAACCTTAATGGATGCCTCAGGGGGCACCTTTTAAGATGCCAAATAAAAAACTTTCTACCTTTTCTTCTCTTGCTTTTTCATAGTGTTTGACCAGCATTGAAAAAACTTCTGTTTTTTAGGCTATTTATATATACTGCAAGGGGAATGAGAAGAGGCATAAGTTGGGTTTCCACTGCATATTTAGTGAGGGTAAACTTTATCACTATGACCAACAGTGTTGCACACAAATACTAAACCATGAGAAAGTATTGAAATAAAAACTCGAATGATAAATAGCCTGATGTGAAATATGCATTATGGGTTTGTAGTACTGCATGTTTAATCACTGTGCTCATTGTCAGTATCTTATTTTAGGCCAAGAATGACATGGATATTGCTTGTGGCTCAAAACGTCCAAGTTTAACAGTTGATATGCCAATAATTTTCTTTTGCTAGGATTTAAATGAGGTTCATTCCTTTTTGTCAAACAAGGTCCTTTGATGTTTGATTTTAGCTTCAATTCTTCTGCTTACAACTGATAATTAAACTCAACTTCCATAAACTGAAGCATCAACATCTTTGATTTTCCTTTCCAGGACTGGAATTGCGTACATATCCAATGTTGCAGTTCGAGAGAACTTTCGCCGAAAAGGTATAGCGAAGAGGCTCATAGCAAAAGCTGAAGCTCAAGCAAGAAGCTGGGGTTGCCGTGCCGTTGCATTGCACTGTGACTTGAAAAATCCTGGGGCAACTAAGTTGTACATTGGTCAAGGGTTTAAATGTATAAAAGTGCCAGAAGGAGCAAATTGGCCTCAACCCAAGACCTCTCCAGACGTCAAATTCAACTTCATGATGAAACTACTAAGAAACTAATATTAGTCAGTGAAAGCACTTCAAAGATTAAAAAGAAAACTGGGGGAGAGAAACAAGAAAACATATACTAGAAAGTAGTGTAGGATGTAGAAGTATGTGCATTTTAAAGTACTTTGTACATATGTAAGCCAAGTTATTAGCAGCTTCCATGCTGCATTGACACTCGATTGTTATTAATTGTTTATAACATTATGGTATGCATGTAAGTTGCGTTTTACCTTCTTGTAAGTGTCTCATATCTGTTAAGCAATTAAGGTTTGTAGTTCAAGATCTTAGCCTCAAATTTATTTGATAATATATTCTCTTTTATTCGGTTGTAAGTTTTATTTCAAGATATTTTATTTACTTTTACTTTGTTTTTTTTAATAAATGGGAGGAAGTAGTGGATATAGGGGGATAGGTATGGGTTCCTATCGTTATGTCCTTTACTTTCAACAACTTTTAAAAATTAACTTTACGGATATTAAGATCGTCGCTTATAATCTTAGTTATCTTTGTAGTTTCGTACTACCTAAAATTTAAAATTTACAATTTGCCATTTTTCCCCCATTTAGATCTTGATGGGGTGGAGGCGGTGATGGTGGTGTTTTGGTCATTGGGGGTAGGGTTGGGGTTATGAATCACATTCCTCTAACATGCATTGCGTTATAAGATCAAAATCACTACTCTAATAGCCTATTGATGCTCATGATGCAAAATATCATATGCTACTACTTATGAGGTTTGCCATGGTTAGTTCGAGGCCTTACTTTGATGTGAAAACCTAGAATGCAAAGGGTTGTGAGGTTCATCATTTTAACTCATTTGCAAGTATGAAAAAATAGCCTCTACAAGAAATCATGTTTTTGGTACTTCCAAACCAGAAAAAAGGCAATTGTACATGTTTGTAAGAATCATGTTTGGCCATTTGCTAATAATGAGATTATATTTGGCTCCAATTGATTGTAGTATTTCAAATACTCTGAATTCTGAAACCACCACCTCCTCACTCCATATTTATTATTTATGGTTATATAATAAGTTTGTGTCTGTATCTGTATGAGCATGCACATGTCTATTCTATCCTAAATAATATAAATTGAACTTGTATTTATACATGCTATCAAAGTCAAATTTAATGAAATAACAGTATTTCTTAAAGTTAATCTAGTCCAAACCCTAGATCTTTTCTATTATCATACATTAGCTACCATCACCAAAACCCTTCTTCCTTGTTTATCATTCCAATTTTTTAGTGAAAACTTAACCCAATGCGGGCTTCTACAATTGACCCAACCATAATAACGAAAAACAACTATTACATTGCTATCTTAGCTTTAATTCCTTATTTTCCACATAAGGTACCTCAACATGACAACTCTCCTTCATTGGCACATTATACATCCCTTTACCTGATTTATTAATGATATAGCCTAAACATTTGATTTTCATTCCTATATGCCTTTAGCTTTTTAGATATACTACCCTTGTTTTTGTCTTTACCATTAAGCGCTCCTTTGTTAGCTTCCTTTCACCACAAATCTCCCTAAGAATTGCTTCACAAAAAAAAGTACTTGATTTTAGTCCTCTTTGCACCTTTAGCCTATTCCAGTTCAATCATACCTCTTCACCTGAGTCAAATTATATCGGGTTAATGTCGCAGTTTACATTTTAACTTTATCATTTTTTATAATTATACACCTGTAGTTTTGACTTATCTCATAATACACTTAATTGAAGATTTAATTTTTACTACATATACCTCATTTAACTTAAATTTACATCGTTAGTCCAATTAGCATGATTAACCAATGGGATAGCCGTTCATTATCTTGAGGGATCATAAAACCCCTTACAAGTAGCCTCCAACCATCCTTTGTAGTCTCGACCTACTAGAAAAATGTGGGTCGCGAGACCTACTCGAAGTTGTGACTGGTCGCTCACGGCCTTAAGGGGTTGAATAACACTCTTAAGGTTGTGCTGTGATCTTCTAGGGCCGTAGGTGGCTACTCTATTGGCTGATCGTATAAATTGGATTAATAGTATGAACTAAAATTAATTGAGATGTAGATGGTGACAATTAATTTTTCGATTGGATATATAATTAGATAAGTCAAAACTTCAAGTGTATAATTATAAAAAACGACAAAGTTAAGGTATAAACTGTGATATTGTCTCAATTACATTTGGTGGTACCTAGAAGACTATATTGAGTAAAACATGAAAACCTTCATCTTAAATGTTCACCCAACATAAAGGATAAACTATAATGAAACTTTCATCCCAAATGTTAAATCTATTACCATCGCTTTGTACTATATCATATGTAGTTTCTTCCAATTATATCATTTATTAGCATGATATTAAAAATGCTTTCCCATATGATTATCTCACTAAATAGTGTTTTTTATGGAACAAACACTTAGTTCATCCACCTAAAATACATCACCATGTGTATAAACTTCAAAAATCCCTTTATTTCCTTAAGCAGCCCCTAAGGCTTAGTTTGCTTAGTTTAGTGGTTACTTATTACATTTAGAGCAAGGTCAAGTTCCATGTTTGTCTACTTTAAAGGTCTAACACTTGTATCATTCTCCTTTATTTCTTTATGATACCCTCTTCATTGATCAGAACCCCTTTTTCCCCTCTTATTTAATTCACTTTCTATTCTATTAGTTAGAGGTAAAGGATATCGAGTGTATTTGTTTCCTCCTTGGGAGAGTTACCATATTAGGGCCTTATCCTTCCCATGTACAATATGTCTAGGACTTGGTAAAACATCAAATTTTTGTAAATCACTATACATGTCCTTGTCTCTAGGCTCTTAAAACAATGCTCTTGGATTTTTTACACTATCTAACTTTACTGAAAATTACAAGACTATAGGTGCAATTTAGAACCTTACCATCACCAGCCCATACATCACATTTACGGTTAATCAGTTGAGTTAGGACATGCATCTTTGATTATTGAACACTTTTAGACATTAAAAAGCATTTTTCTACATATTTGAGACATCTTTTCTTACGCTTTCTTTGTAATTTGCTGATTTATTGCTTGATCTCTTTAATATGTAGATGTCATACTGGATAATTGCCTTGACATATGTTGCTCCACTTCATGCTAAAAGATTTTCCTTAGGTTGTAATTTTATATTTATTAGTGCTTCAAGAAATAACTAACTGTCTTTCTATAGTTTTATTATTAGAGCCAGATGTAAGTCTCTTACTTATATAATTGTTGTATTTGCTCGGTATTAACTTGTTAAGGAAATTAGGGTCATTATTTAGCACCAAGTTAATATGTGTTACAACATAATCTTAGAGTTGTCTATCTCTTTATTGATCCTTCTCAACATGATCCCGCGAAATAATACACATTAATAATACACATTAATAATTACTTTAGGCATTGTCATTTACCCTATGTTTAGGATGAGGAGAGGAATTAGAAATTAAAGAAAGTAAGAGGAAAGAATACGAGGAGAATGAAAATGGAAGAAAAGTATTTATTTCGATAAGGGAAGAATGATTGTAGAGGGAAAGTTGATTAGGTGTTTTTTAAAATGTGTTAAAAAACTAAAATACCCTTGAAAGCTTAAAGTGTGTTTTCATTTGAAGGGTATTTATGTTATTTCCTCAATTTTCCTTCCTATTCCCTCCACATATGACAGGAAAGGTTTTCGTGGGATTAGGGGAAATTTTTTCCTCTCAAATCCCTTTCCTTTCTCTTTCCAATCTTTATCAAACAAGGAAGAAGAATATATTCCTTCTCAATTCTTCCTCTCTCCCTTTCTTTCCTCTATCCCAAACACAGGGTTAGTGAATTCCCTCTCAACTACAATGGACTAACGTGAAAAAGAATTGACACTTTTCAATTTTATTGATCGGTGTGCCAATCTCATATGCTTATAATATAAAAGTCAAGTGACTTGTTACCATATGTAATAGTTTAAGGATATTTTTGTGGCCCTCATATTTGGGGTTTTCTTTGTACTATAAATATAGATACCTTATCGCAAATAATAGAAAATCTAGGCAAATATGGGTTAAAAAACATGGAGGGATGTCAAATTAATTAATATTAAAGTGTAAATGCAACATAATTGATTGATTAACTTAGTTTAGAAAGATTAACATCCTAAATTAATGAGCTATAAACTAAACATCAAAATGTACATGCTTATATGATGGTTGTTGTTGGCCTTAAGATTTGGAAAAAAAAAATTCAGTAGGTATTACACGTCATATGTTATACATATATAGCGTATAAATATCAATAAAATATTGACATGTATAATAATTACATGAATAATTTTCAAATTAATTATTACTTATGATTTGTACTTATCATACATGACAACATCTTATTAGTATTTACGCACCACTTTATTTTAAACATAGTGTGTAATACCTATTAAATGCTTTTTTTACGATTTCTAGGTTTTCACTAATCCAATGAAGACAAATGCACTAATTCAAAACCTAGCAAGGCTAAATAGAAATCATAGCTTTATAAAAAAAATCTAAAGAACAATGGACTATCTGTTTGATAAGCATAAAATTGATTACTTGGAAAACAAATATGGTGTAAGCCCTAAAGCTAAACCAAGTAACCGTAGGATTGAACTTAGAATTCAAGGTTTAGGGCGATCGATTAAAGGATCCGATCAAACCAAAATTATAAACTATTGAGAAAAATATTAGTAAAAATGACCCCATAAACGTGAATTTAAGAAAATAAGTAGTAAAATAGGAGACTATAAAATTTTCAAATTTTAAACATAATAATTGCTAATTATCGAAAAGGCGAAAAGTGTAATCTAATAACTAATAAATTACATTATCGAAAAGGCGAAAAGTATAATCTAATAACTAATAAATTACTAGAGATAGATTATATGTATACTAAAAATTTTAGAATGACCTAAATAATAATTAGGAATGTTCACATGTACCCCACATGTATTTACGTGTAGATAAAAATACGTGAAATTACCTAAATTAGCCAAAAACTAAGTAAATAATTAAAGAAAATTATAAATTAATTATGGAAAAATCAGAAAAAAATCAGAAGAGGATAAGATGATCCAAATCAGGTCGTGACATGTCAGGATCTGCAAAATAAAAATCAACCAATTAGAATTAGGCAACACAAAAGCAAAAAATTAAGGAAATTGGGCAAAGTCATGTTTAATTAATGCATAATAATTACAAAAATCGTCTATAAATAGGGGAAAAATTTTCAAAACTCATTTGGGCAGTGAGGAATCTGAGAAAAATCGAAAGACTAAAAAATTTGAGAGAAAATTTAGAAAACAAAAAAAGAAAAGAAAATTGTGCAGATAGGGCAAGTGAGCCAAACCCATACCTCACCATCACTTGGGACTGAGCCACCACCACCACCACCCTACTCTAGACCTACCATCTGGGCCGGCCGACAACCTTGGACCGAGTTTGGACGGCCAGAAAGCATCGAACCGGGTGAGTCCCATAATTGTCCCGATTTTGTATAATTTCATAAAAATAGTTATTCTACCTAGAAAATTATGAAACTTGTTATTCTGAGGTTTTATTATATGTAGATTGAGGAAAAAATAGTGATTTAGTTTAATCACGTCTGAAAATATAGGGTCCTTAACAAATTGAACAAAACCAAGCATGATTAGAACTAGAAATAAATAGGCTTAGGAGCGTAGTTTGGAGCTCAATTTTTTTTTGTAGGATGCTTATGTGATATAGAATAGTGCTATGAAGCCATTTTTTTAAATTTAATTTTTGAAATTTTTAAGTTAATTTTTAGCCCTAAAATGATGGAAAAATTGGGTAATTTTGGGTTAATTAGGTGATTAAGATACTAATTATTGATTTAGTTAGTAATTAGATGTTTAGAGATGCTAATCTCTGATGTGGAAACCTAATCTTAGCCTTTGGAGTATTAAGTATGGTTAATTGAGGGAATTAGGTAATTAATGTAAGAAATTAGTAATATGTGAAATTAAAAATTAATAAATCTAAAAAATTAGGGTTATTTAGATAATATTATAATAGAAATCAGAAAAATAATAAACCTGAAATAACATTTAATTTTAAGTAAATGTCTCAAAATGTAAGATTTTCTCACATTAGGAATAAATCTGATACTTCAATTAGGGTTAGCGTATACCAAATAGTTTAGAATACTGAATTAAGACCCAATAGAATATTTGAATACTCGAGCGTAATTTGATTAATGTCACATTAGGATTCGAGCATATTTAAGATTTAGGAATCAAAATTAAAGATCTAATTTAGGATTCGAACCTCAAAATAGAGTACAACGAATCATTAGTACGTAATAGGTATACATGAAAAAAATGAATTAAATTATGACTTAGAATATGAATCCATAAAATATAAGTACTAAAAAGACCTAATTGTATTATAGGACACCCAGAGACAAATCAGCTTGCGATTAAGGGATCGAGCGATTGAAGTTGTGTTATTACTTATTGTAATAGAGTACTATTTGTGCGGTACTCAGAGACTTAGGCTTGTATATGGTTGTGATTGTAAATAGTTTACGCATGTGTTTGACGTATCTGAATTCGTACTGAAATTGTGATGTGAGTGATTTTGTGTTATGATTGAATTGGTGTAAAATTGTTTGAACACCCTAAATGAAATTTAATCTTATTCGACTCTAAGAACCAAAAATGTCATGCATTACAACCCGTTAGGGGATCATAGGATTCTCCAACCAAATACCGACCTTTTCGAAAGGGATAGCGCAAGATTGCAAAATGGCTCCTTCTTCATCCTCAGTCGAACTAAGTGACAGGCGAGGAGGTCGTGGTAGGGGTGAAGTCAATGGTTCGAAGGTAGTCACGGGAGGAGCGAGGTCTCCATTGCATAAGCTTGGGTTTGGTTGTGAGCTACTGCATATTATGGAACTCCTTAACCCAGATTAGAGTGGGAGAAATTTCTCTGATTTCACAACGGACCGAATTACGTTGTACGGTGACACTTGATTGTTGTATTGCATGAAAATAATTGATTGATAATCATTGTTTATGCTTGTATGCATTCATGAGTCTCCAATTCAACTCACTGAGCTATAGTTGCTCATACCCTTATAGATTCTTTTGCAAGTTTTGATTTTTGAACACTTCAAGTACTATGCCGCCCTACAATGACCCAGAGGTTAGTCTTTTGAAGCTAGGGGTGTGAAGATCAAGTTACTTAGTATAATGTGTAACTAGAGTGACCTTGTAGTCAAGGATAAAAGACTGATAGTTATTATGTAATCTAGTGAACTGTTATGTTTATGTAAAATTTCCTGGGAAGCTCTGTGAACTTACTTATAATTATCTATGTTTATTAGAAATTTATAATATTTATCATAATTATAGTATAACTGTTAATCGGACTGTTTACTTCAAAGCGAGGAGTCGTCGACGCCTTATGTAGATCATGTCTATGGTAGGCACTGTGAGGTCGGTTACTATCATAGAATGGTTTACACGGTGGGACTGTTATGACTCTGCGACTTCGGGGCGTAACATATGGTCCAATTGAAGACTTAACTCCTTCATATCTAATAAGTTGATGATTTGATTTAAAATGCTTGCTATAGAAGGTGTAAGTAAGTGTTCAAACTGAATAAAATTGTATACTTTTTAGTTTAAAAGGTAAAATCAAATGAGAAAAAAAAAAAGAAAAAATCTTGATAAGGCTTGATATAATACAAAACCAAAATGGGATGCAAATTTAAACCATGATTTTTGCATTCAGTTTAAGCAATTGGATCGAACCAAACCACCGTGTATGATTTTGATTTAGATGCTGTCTATAGTAAGGTTGGTAACTTGGGGTTCGACCTCGAAATCTAATATAACAAGACATAATTTAAATGGGTTTATGTACAAAAAAAATTGACACAAGATACAAATAGATTAAACCCATCTAAACTCATATAAATTTGTGTTTAGGTTTGTGTCTAACTCCTAAACCTGCGTAAGAACTTGTTTATTAAACAATTCTCATAAATATGTCATAAGTTTGACTCATGAACCCATTTAAGTCAGGATTTGAATAGTTTTTAAACGCTTTCTAGACTTTAACTACACTATACAAAGTCCCAAGTTAGTATTTTTAGTTTTCAAATCTTTCTCTTCTTCTCATATTTACATTTTGTTGTATAAATATTTTATTCTAAAGTCAAAATGTCAATTAAAGTTATGAGATTTATTACTTCTAACTATATATATTTTTTGTTCGATCATAGTTTTAATGGGCAAGAAACACGAACCCATCTATGCATTTCATTTTTTCCTTTTAAAGAGTTTTGAATTAATGTTCTTAGACACATTGATGTAAGCTATCATTTTTTTTCTTAGTGGAAAATATGCTCTTAAGTTACCTCTTTTGATAAGTTTTACGCTAATTTGCAACTTACTTGCTTGATGATGTGTATATATACTGCATTATCTACTCAAAGGCTTAGGCATTTAATTGAAATTAATATACTGTTAATTGCATTAGCTCAAGTGTAGAAAATCTAAATGATTGATTAATTGTTTTTAATGAAAAATTTATAATGCTATGTGTTAAGAAAATATCAAAATGAGTAATTATAAACCAATTACCCTACTAAGCTCTCTCTTGTGTCTATATTTTTAATTTATCATTGTTGCATGTACAATATTTGGTGATATTTTTAAATGCATTATTGAAGTGTTGAATCTTACCTATATGAATACATTAAAAATTTAAGTTATATTATTAAAAAAAAGTGCTAAAATTTTATTATAAATATTTTTCATTCCTAATGATCATGATAAAAACCCAAATTGATAATTATAAACAATAAGTGAATGGCAAAATTATTGGGTACTTATTAAATTTAATTTAATTTATATGTTGAAGCACTTCACGATTTGTGCAGTGTAGATTTGAAGAAAAAGAAGATTGTTTCAACAGAATTGTTTCATTTTAAAATTTCCTTTATAACTTATAGATCTATTATCATTATTTTTCTCATTGTATTTGTAAATATTTTGTAAATTTAATTTTATAATTTTATAATTGATAATCAAGTTTAACCTAAATATGAGACATGCTTAAATATATAAAAATATAAATAAAAATTTTTATACATAATTAATAAACAGATTATATAAAAAATAAAAATTTTTTAAAAACGAATCCATTTCACAATACAACTTACAAGTTGCTATACTAGTCGCTATTCTCTCCAATTTTCTGGGCCTTGTGGGCTCTCTAGCAATTATAGATTTTTCTGTTTTGGGTGTAAAAATTTATAGTATCATTATTAATTTCTCCCTCTTAATTATCTCCCTCTCTCTCTCTCTCTCTCTCTCTCTCCGCGATCTAAATCGAACGAATCAACATCCTCAACCTTGGACAGGTAAATCACATCAAATCAAATTAGCTTAAACTCTATATTCCATATCCATTGATTTTCAACTTCTTCAAATCCATTTCACGTTCAATTCCGATTTGATGTCCGAAATCGTTTTCAATTTTCTCAGGATTTTGATTGAATTTGGTTGTATCTTGCAGGAAGTATATTGATCCAGTTGAGGAGAGAGAAAGAGAAAAAATGGAGGACGTGAAAGGGCAAGAGCACCACGTCGATGACAATGCTCCAGAATCTTCCGAGAAGTCTATGCCTTCTTCCGAAGAGGAGGTCAGCTCCAATTCCATTGTAGAGAAAGAAAAAAGTATATCTTATTTCTGAGTCGAAGAATTTGTTACTCCATTTGTTTGAATTAATTGGAGTTACCGAGATTTATCATATCGGATGGTCGGATTTGTTAGTTGGATGTTAGTGTACGTAAAATTGATAAGATATGTGTATAGAGTAATTCTTGTGTGGACATGTCCATGTAGACCATTTCGGGGTTTTGTTACAATGCACAAGGTACCTGTACTTTCTACTCATCGACTCTGTTGACCTGGTCTATATTAGAATTTTTCCCGTGTATGTGATTCAATATATAATAGTGTTTAAGCGACTGGTTCTATTGGTGTCAGAGATGCAACGTAGAAATTAATGGTTTTTACTGGGCTCCTTAAATCATCCATGTGATGCCTTTTTTCCCCCCTTCAATTTGGGTTCAGTATTAAAGTCTGAAGATGCATTTGGCAACTTGATTTATTTAAGCTCCACAAGCAACAATTGCCTCCATCTGTTGGATGCTTTATGGATTTGTTCCATTCTAAATGCTTTATGGGGCCTCATTTTTTTTTTTTTTTGCCTTTCCATTTTTACACAGCAGGCTTAAAGATGGGTACGTGAGAAGCTAATCTCCTAATAACTAATATGTGTCTTGTTATTAGGAAAAGAAGGAGTATCTTGTTTTTGCCCAAATAGATAAATGTCTACTTTATTTGTGTAAACGATATGTCTACTTTGCTATAGAAGAAGGTCTACAGATGCACTTGAAAGCATTAGGTTCGTAAGGGCAAGAGATAAGAAGTTTGGAATACCTGCAACTGGTGACTAATGATATTAATATAATAACATATCGTCATATCTTGGAAAGATGTGTTATTGCTTCTTTATGTTTTTGGTTGTAAATATTTGAAGTTTTATCTGCTAAAGTTAATATAGTCAATAGCAACAGTGCTTCAAAAATTATATTGTGATTATAAGAACTAATCTGTGAGTTTGAAACAAGAGGAGAATTTCACTGCTTGCATTAGTTAGTGTTAGGATTATTAAGAACCAATGTGTAGCAAATAGCTAGGTATCTTTCTTCCTTCAACCTTTCCATGACCTCCTTGTGGATCTATAGAATTTATGTTGCTGAAAATCCTAACTTTCAAGTTTATTTAACATGTTAAGAGTATCTTGTTTTGGCCATTGTCATATCTTTGACTCCTTACTTTCTGCTTACATGAGTTACGCAATAAGTGGGGGCATTAAGGCCTGAAGTACTTCCATCATAACTGTATTCCAGAAAGGCACTTACCAGTGTTATTGTCTTCAAAGAGTCTTAGCAAAAAAAAAAAAAAAAGATTCTTTGGTTAACGCATATCTGTTGTTCTCCAGGAGGCAGCAATAAAGAAAAAGTATGGAGGAATCGTGCCCAAGAAACCTCCACTCATTTCTAAGGTGATTCTGAACTGTTTCAATTTTATAATATTTGCATTTCATATATTAACATCTATAGTATTCTATGTGAAGAGGATTTATAGCTCTGATTTTTCTCTCAGGACCATGAACGTGCATATTTTGATTCTGCTGACTGGGCTTTGGGAAAGGTACTTGAATTTGTCCCTTATCTTTCTTTATTCTTATTTTCATTTCAAAGCATTAATATGGAGTGATTCTCATTTGTCTTTCCAATGCTAACAGCAAGGTGTTGAGAAACCAAAAGGACCTCTGGAAGCCCTTCGACCCAAATTGCAGGTACTTAGCAGGCCATCTAGTTTGTTCTTGACTTGGTATGAAATTATCAAGTTTTCTTTACACTGTTTTAACCACTTTAATGAGTTAGCTCTGTTGTCAACATATAAAGATTTTCTTTACACTCTTTTAACCACTTTAACAAGTTAGCTCTGTTTTCAACATATAAATATTTTCTTTACACTGTTTTAACCACTTTAACAAGTTAGCCCTGTTGTCAACATAGAAAGATTTTGGATGGACGTCAGATGGCTCTGTTGCCTACTGAATTTAGTGCTGGGCTATTGAACCGGAAATTCTGATTTAATCCCTAGCAGAATTGTTCCCTTTGTTTTAATTCACAAAGGAGAATATTTTGAATTAGATACTGAAAATGAACACATAATTCAATTGAGGAGATCAAAGACATTGAGGTTATGCTACTTTCCACATTGTAGTTCCTGAATGAGGAATACAATTTAGATCAAATTTGCTAATTCTAGGATGGTTTTGAACGGTAAAAGGCATCATCCAGGCCCATTTATTGAAGTCAACTTAAGGAACAGTTTAAGATTTTGATGTCGGCTATACTTATTATAGTGGAAAGTGACATTGCTCCAGATGGTTGGCCTTTATTTTTCCCCCACAAAAATAACTATTTCTGTGATTTGAAAGCTGTTTCAGTGCAATAGCAAAAATAAACTTAAAAAGAATCGATCCAAGCATAAAACATTTTCTTATCAAGCATACTTGTGAATGAAATCAGATAATCCTACTTTTTGAAAGAGGAATAAATAAGAGAGAAGGCAGTGGTAAAGGCAACAGCATAATTAGCTATCATTGTCCATTATTCTTGTTTGGTTTTGTTAGGGAATCTAGTCTAGGATATATGCAGCTTCTTGAACTATGAAGTGGAGGTGAAGTTACAACTGAATGAGGTAGCAGAGAGTTGGTGGTGAGCTTTAATCGTATTTTTTAGGTTGAATTGACACCTAAAAAACTGCAAGTGCAATTCCTTAAGAAGATGTTTCAGTTTGATATTTGGGAGATATTCCCATAAAAAGGAAAACTATTTCCATGGAGTTTCAACAATGGTGATTTCGACGGAAAAAAGTAGTTGTTGTCTTGTTTATTTATAGAATACCATCAGCGGAATCCAGTTGAAATTAGGATATATGGCCTGCCCATTCTTGCAAACTGAATATGTTGGTGAATAAGGAGAATGAGAATGCTGAAATATTATAATGTTCAGTGGCTTTGCCTGCAGCAGCAGAGGGTGAGGACTGATTTTGCTCCGGGAAAGAAAATTCCTTGCTTCTTGAGCTGGTACAAGAACTAAAGCAAAAAGGAGTTCACCTGATTTTGACGATGGGGCTATGCTCCTCTATGCAAGCCTTATTGAAAAGGCTCTTGACTATAAAACAAGCAACGGATTGAATGGATTATCCCGAACCTACCTCCGCCATTGGTCCACAACAGCTGGATCTTTCAGTCCTAGCCTTTGTTTCAGTCATCATGAGTCCTTGGGACCCTGGGACATTTTTTCATTCAAAAGAGACTCAAAGGTGGAAACACAAGGCTGTCTAATATCATCAATGCGGTAAAGTCAAAAACTATCAATTAGAGAGTTGATTTCAACACTTCTATAAAACCCAAATCATTACTATGATTGCTATTGTCTGGTGAAATATTAAATGCTGGAAATCCATAAATGTCACATGAACAATCTTTCAGTTGATGGAGTGGAGATTAGAAAACTAGAAGCCTTGAGGGCCACTTTAAGTTGCATGGACAGAATACTCAATTTCTCTTCATATCTTGTTTGTGCCATTTTTGAGAAGCTCCCATAAACTCTGTTGATGTTCCTGTCAACAACTTTTAGACACTATAACAAGAGGATATGATCTGAGTATAGAGGTCTTGTTAAAAATATATATTAAAAAAAAAAAAAGGTTTGTCATAGCTTAGGGAGATTCAGAGGGTAAAAAATCAATGTGACACATTGAAGAGGCCACTAGCTCTCTTCTTCTGGCTCAATACAGCAATTTCCCTCTAGGGTTTTGATGACATTGTGTTAGTTTGTGATATAACTCTAATTTGTGTGATTAGTATATGTGCTATTGCATAGTATTGTGTTGTACATGTGATGTGCAGTGAGGTCTATGTGCTACTTTTGTGTGGTGTATGGTTGTTTTGGTGTGTTTGAGTCTAGAAGCTTTTATAGTTAGTTGTTAGTCAAATACTAAAAATAAAGGATATTAGTTAGTAAGAGGATAAGTTAGAAATTTTGTTAGAAACTTGTAAGTTAATTTGTGTGAGCAATTGTGCTCATGAGCGAGCTTTTAGCTCATGGCTCTTTTCTAGAGAAAGGCTAGGGTTTGTAGTTCATAATTCATCCATTAGTATCAATAAAACACAATCATTTTTCTCTTTAGTCTCTTGCTGGTTCCTATCAATTTGTCAGACCTGCTGGAGGAAGCTGCATTCACTCGCAATGGTTGAAGGATGGCTCAATTGGAGGCGCATGTGGAGGAATTGGAGAATAACGTGGCTGAGATGTGCACAGATTTGGTTGAGATTCACCATCACATTGCAATTTTAGATTGAAATCAAAAGGATTTATTTGGTCAGGTTACTACCTTGCGTGGTGATGTGTTTAGCTTACAAGATACAATATTGAACATGCACCAGATGATTGCGGATCTGTGGTTGGCGAGTTGACCCCATGGCATCATCTCTACCGAAGCTTCCTCCAATACTGTTGTAATAGAAAAATAGCATGTAGGTGATGAAGATCATGAGTTCTTGCACCAAAGTCAAACTACAAAGGATGTAGAGGGAGTTGAATTTGATGATAGGTCTAATCATCTTCTTCCAGGTGTTTGACATAATGCTTCAATAGAAGCAGATCCTAGAAACTTGAATGATGTAGTGGTCCACGACTTGTTGAATCAAAGGTTTCTACGTCTTACAATGGTCGAAAAAGTGGATGACCTCCTAAGGCTTATTGGTATGGTGAAGGGAAGGCTGACTCCACCAATCAGTAATTTCCTTCATTCCTGGTCATTCAGCTATGGTGATTTTGTGATTGTTCAGCTGTGGGTGTTCCTCTATAGTGTTTTTTCTGCTTCTCCCTCATTTAACCCCACTGTCCTTGGTCTCCTTATCCCAAGTCTCCCAAAAGTGGCTAAATTTGACAAAGTTGATGTGGGTTAGTTGTTGTGTTTTGGGTTTCTATCTTGTCCTTGAGGACAAGGATAATCTTAAGGGGGGATGGAATTAATATAACTCTAGTTTGTGTGATTATTATATGTGCTACTGCATAGTGTTGTGTTTTACATGTGATGTGCAGGCAGGTACATGTACTACTTTGGTGTGGTGTGGTATATAGTTGTTTTGGTGTGTTTGTGTCTAGAAGCTTTTATAGTTAGTTGTTAGTTAAATACTATAAATAAAGGATACTATTTAGTAAGAGAATTAACTTGTGAGTTAGTTTGTATGAGCAATTGTGCTCATGAGTGAGCTTATGCTCATGTGTGTGAGCTTTCAGCTCATGGCTCTTTTCTAGAGAAAGACTGGGGTTTGTATTTCATAATTCATCCATTGATATCAATAAAACACAATCATTTTTCTCTTTACTCTCTTGCTGATTTCTATCAGTTTGATTTAGTGATGAAACTGATTAGGGATCAGCAGCAGAGGTGGATGTGGGTGGGGTGATTTACTGCCAAAGGAGAAGCTAAGCAGGGAGGGACAAGAGGGTGTAACAGCTGTTTTAGAAATTTAGGGTGGATGGTCTTAGTTAGGTCTTGTATGGTAGGACTAGTTATTAGGTTGAGCCTAGGTTTATGTATAGAACTTTTAAGTTGGGCTTCTAAACTATAATGGAGTAAATCTGATGTCTCTTAGTATGGTGCCTACTGCTTATCCAACCTTTGCTACTTTGGCTACTGTAGCTGAGGGTGGGCAGCAGGTACTACATGCCCTCTGTCCCAAACATCTATCCAGATAAGATATTTTGGGGCTAGATCAGTGCAATTATGTTGCTTACTGGTTGTCCTATTTAAGTAGTTATGGCACATGATTAGTTGAATCACTCTTTTCTGGGTTGTGTTTGTTTTGCTGAAAGCATGTTCCTGATCTTTGTCGGATATCATCTTAATAATTTCAATATGATGTTGTAACTAATGGTGTAAGTGGTATGTATTGGTGAGAGGCGATAGTAGCAATGTGCAGCTAGAGGTGGCAGTTAACTATGACAAATACCAATTCTCATCATTTTCCACACAAGTTAACCAGCAAATTTGGATGCCAGCTGCTATCACAGGTTGTTGATCATGTCTGCATATGCCATAGTAATCATATTTACTCTTGATTAGTACTTTATGTGCATTATAAAAAATTGCGACACTAGTTTGTGGATTATCCATCTCCCATGAATCATCACACATTGGATTTGATTGTTATTCTTGCCTAGTCAACTTGAGAAAAACAACTTCTCGATGAAAAGAAGTTGAGGCCAATAAATTTGTTTTTTCTGGCTTTCTATTTTGAATTGCTCTATTTTGCCCTCAATTAGCAAAAATTACTGTTTTTGTAATTGTTAGTTTCAATCTTTTAGAAGGCTTCTAATGGTAATGCAGATGGTTGCAGCCCCTGAAAAATTTTGGTAGTCTAAACTAAGTCGTGTTTCTAGAAGGGTGTCATGTGGCAACCGAGGGGATTTAGACCTACTCGACCCTGTTAATGAATAAAATATTGGTTATACCTACTTTAAATAAAATAGTGGACAGAAAAGCTACAGTCACATAGAAATGCCAATTGGGACAGACATTGAATCAAATGGGGCTCTGACATGGTGGTTAATCCAATCTATATGGAGCTTTGTGTAATAAAATCCTTTTTGCATGAAGTATATAATTAGTGGATATGTACGTGTCCCTTGATCATCACATGATCTTTGCTAATATGGCTATAATTTGAGTTTTTTTTTCCCCCCTTTTCTATATCATTTTTCCTCCATTGAGTAATTATTCTGCTTGTATATCCATTGAATCCAATGCAGTCACTTTTGGAACCCCCAGAAAATTTCGTTCTTTTTAAGTTTTGTGAAAATCCTTTTTGTCACCCAAGAGTAATGATGTATAGCAACAATCATCAATGAATTTGTCTTTTTGGTAATTCCCACCTACACGTTTCCCCTTTATAATAATAATTTCCTTTGTGAAGGGGAGGAATTCTTGGTAAGGAGTAGTATTCTACTTCTAATCCAAGGTTTTAATCTGCAAAGCATATAATAGGGTGCAAGATAAAGGGAAAGTTGCACGAATTATCTGAAAAAATAGGGGGGTGCATTGAACTGGATTGAATTGGACAGAGCCACAAAATGCAGTTCTTTTAAAATGCCATTTGTTCAGTACCTTGTAAAATCTGAGCTGCTTTGAACTAGAACGAAACTGCATTACTTAAGAAAAAATACTAATTTTTGAGGGAATTTTTATTCTACCTTCTGTATTATTGACTTTTAATCTGATTTAACTTATTCTAACTGCCATTGAATCTAAATATTTCCAATTTAAAAAATATTTCTAACTTCAAAGACTACACTAGTACTTCTTGATGTATAGTTGTCTACCATCACATGTGTGAAGACTAATATTTCTCTATAATAATAAGATGTCTCAAAATTAAGTATAAAAGAGAAATTAAATGAACAAAAAGTGGAATTTAAACCAAAATAAATGTGATTTGAACCGAAACCGAATCAAAATACCATTTTGAAGTGGTTTGGTTTGGCTTCTCAACCATTCAAAACGATTCGGTTTAGAAGGGGGTTGTGAACTAAACTGTAAAATACGGTTCAGTTTTAATTCGACCTTCAAACCAGACTTAACTGTATTTTGCCCACCCCTAAGGGTGGGGAAGCTCCAAGCCTTGAGATTAGGTCTAATAGAACTTAGGTTCCTTTTATTTGTTTTAGCATGTAAACTACGAATTTCAATTCTACAACAGTCTCTCTGATGGGGAAAAAAGATGATGGTGGCATTGGTGATGTGTATCCATGAGATGCTATAATCCTATTATCCATGGTACGTGTGAGACCAAGATTTACAGTTTTAAAGAATACTAACAGGAGATTAAACCTCCCGAACCTTCACTGTTCTTTCACTAAGTAGTAGAACACAGGGTTGTCCTGGTAGAAACATGCTAATTACTCTCCGTTTGAGAATAGACAGCTGGTTATTTTATACTCTTGACTGGTAAATGTTGGAAAAGATATTCAATGTGGCAGTGGGATTCTCCCTCGAAACTTCACATCTGAAGGTAGGTTTGTCTTGCTGCTCTTTGGTAGTATACAAATTGCTTATTTGATGCATTCCATCATTGCCACATGTATTGTGTGGATTTCCTATAGAATTGAATTAGGCATTTAGTGACTTGTATTAGACAAACTTGACGTTAGTTAATGCAATGCATATGGGATGTCTGGTTTTTCTTTTTCAGCCAACGCAACAGCAGACAAGATACCGGAAGTCACCTTATGCTCCATCAAATGGTGAAGGTATGCATAGCTTGCTTGAACTTGTCCAATAAGCAACTTTCTCTCTTTTCTTTTGTTTTTGTTTTTTTTTGGCTTTAACGTATAGGACATAAGAAATTTTGTCTTTTATGTAGACGGAGGAAATGCTACATCTGAGGAAGCCACTGCACATGAGTGAGGATCCCTATCTAGGCTCATCGGCAAAGCTAGTCAGTAATTCTTGTTCCCATTTACAAGGGTACGATGTCTTATTTTCTGCTACAAATAAAAGAGAGAATGTTTCTGCAGTTGACACTCGGAACCACAATTTGTAGTGTTCCTAGATCTTCTCAGTGGAGCATGATTTTGTTGTATGATCTAAGATCTTTGACCCTCGTATCAAAAAGACGTAAGAACGCCGGTATTGCAAATGAAGTAAGATACTGGTGGATTTGAAGTGCAATGCAATGGTTTTGCTTAGGAGCTAGGAAGGCATGAATTAAGGCTTTGACATTTGCTTTACGAAATAAAGTGAGATTAGAATAAGATTATTTCACTTAAGACTTAACTAGGAATCCAACCAAAAGATGAATTAGCCAGGATTTTTGTAGGAGTCACTTTCTGGGTGATTGGGATGGAATAACAAATTCTATGTTTGGCTTTTTGGGTGGGGCTGAGAGAATGCCACTGAATAGCTAGAAAACATAAATCGAAAAATGCTTCTTCTTTTTTTTTTTTTCCCTTTAATTGAAAAGATGTTTACTTTTTTCTACTAATAAAATATTTTTAATATTTTTAAAAGAGTTAACCAAGTTTTTCAACACTACTTGGCATTTTCTCAAAATAATGTTGGGTGGGTGGGTGGTTTGGTTGGCGTAGTGGGGGTGCTGGGGGCTGGTTGCGTGGGGGACAAGTTGTTAGTAAGGTAGTTTTCTCTCCCCTTTCGTTCTTCCAATCGAAATATTATGTTTCTACGGATTTACGCCCCTCAGAAGAGAGAATTTTTATTTTAATTGTCTCCATAGCTCACACTTGTCGATTTTCTCCGTTATTTCTCTCTACCTAGAAACTATCTCCACGACTCTCGTTAGGATCTTCTATAACCCTTCGGGCATTGTGTCATGCTCCTCCTCTCCGTGCCTCTAAATTAACGAACCTCACATCTGCCAAGTCTCGCAGAGCATCCTCAAGTGCAACTTTTGGATTATCTCCAGACACGTAAGGATATTTGGTTTACGTAATAAAATAAATAATGAATGGAGTTAGCCATTCTCGAGGAATAGAATAGAGTAGCAATATTTATTTATTATAGTTATTTTTGAGGTCATATGAATAAGTACTTATATATGTTGTAAAAATTTAAAGAATAGCTATTCTTTTAATCTTGTAATGGAATTGTAATTGTTTATTTTTCAACAATAACGATTCCATGGAATAGCTATTTGGCTGGCTAAATATAGGAATAGTTTTACAAATGAGGAATAATCATTTTATTTACTCTTTGTAAAATCAACCAAGCGTATCATTACGCTCGTAGATCAACACAAGGCTTTCAACGATTCTTTGAAACGCACTACACCCCACAACTAACACCACCCTTGAACCTTTGACTAAATAGGCTATTGATACTAATATAGTTACAAGAACGAAAACAATTGAGAAAGAAAGTGTATATTATCTAAACAAGGAAAATAACCGAGAGGGAGAGTAACTGTAAAATATACACTAAGAAAGAAATAGCTGTTAACATCTTCTAGAATAACGCCTCGGAATTTTTAGGTTTGATAGCAACCACTTCAATAACAGCTCCAAAGGGAATGTTCTTAATTCAAGTTTGATTTTTGGTGCTTTCCATCAGATCACAACCTCAGCATGCATCATGAATAGTCGCAAACTGGCTTGTATCATCAAAAATAGCAACATTCATATCAGAACTAAAAACTTTTAGTGGTCTTTTGATGAAAAAGCAATGATATCAGAATCTTCTTCACCTTCTGATAGTAATAAGCATCTAACTAAAGTAATATTATGAATAACGAAACCTTCTAATCCTTCTTGTCCATCATCACTAATCCTTTTAAGATATTCTCTCTACTGAGTGATTCAATTTCTTTATACTGGCTCGACCCCTTGGTCCCACCTCGGTTCTGCGCTTGGTCTAGAAGCTGATTTTGATCACAGTTGCTATCTTATAGCTATATGCTCCCAAGATAATAGCTACTTGTAGATAATCACTTGCATGAAAATCAAGACTTTGAATATTAATAGTAATCATATTCAAAATACTATAATAAATTAAAATGCTGTGGAGATATCGATTTTAGTAAGAAATGGTTCTAGATTTTTCTAAAAGTAAAAATGTCAATGAAGAAATTATCACAGGAACATAAAAATAAATGGAACATTCATGATATTATATACCATCAATATCATTCCCTATTTATTTACTTCGAACGCAAATATCCATGTAAGACAATGCCAACCATATACCTAAATATAAGACATCGAAAACGAACTATGTATAAAATGACAATCGTTTAGTTAAAAACAGGAAAAAAGAAAAAAGTAATTATGGAATTTGATTAAAAAAAAAAAAAAGAAAAAGTAATGCCCATAGGAAGTACAAGTCTTTTTCACGAAGTAGATAAATACTTGAGTATTTAACAACAATGGAAAAAAAAAAATTGCAAGGTCTTTAATACGCTTTAAAAAGAATTCATATCACATTGAGCAACAAACAAAGAAAATGACCAGACCTAATAAATCAATCCTCATTTTCAAGTCTTCTTTTGTATTTACTAATCCTAATTGAGTCTACCTTCAGTTAACACAAAAACACGTAACAATATTTAATCTAATTATTATTTAGAGAGAAAAAAAAAAAGAAAAGAAGGAAGGCTATTCTAACTCCACTTTTACTATCATGAAAATAAATGGGACTTTTCATTCACTTCCTCAAACCTACTATCTTCATCCAAAAATTGGAAACCTTAAATAAGAAAAAACAATGTTGAGTTCCAAAAAGATTAAATGGACTAATATGCAATATAAAGAAATTCGAACATAAAATAAAACGAAATTAGAGATTTAAAAATTATTAATTAACAGAAGAATGCTGTGAGGAAGGGAGATGGGAGATAGATAAAAATAACAAGGAAGTGATTAAACATTGTCATCGGTTGGGCAATGCAATGAAATTGAAAATATTATCTTTATTTCTAAAATGGAAATCCACCTTTCTATGATTATGTTGAGGCAAAGAAAGATAAATTCTTTTCTAGCTTTTTAGGAGATAGATAGAAAGAGGCCCACCTCGTGCTTTTAAGAAAGAGAGTAATCGTGCAGAAGAAGAGAGAGCCAAGGCTGTTAGATTGATTATAGAATGTGAAAAGTGTGAGTTATGTTGCCACAAAAAAAAAAAAAGAGAAATAAATGTCGTCAATGAGGTGATTAACATTTATAACTCTAGCGAAATATATTGTAAAAGTGTAAGTAGTGAATAACATAATTTATATTAATATTATAAATGGACAATTTTAGTAGGATGGAAAAGATATCAAAAGCCTCCTTTGATGCAATTTAATAATAATATAGATATAGATATATTATAAAACTGAATATATGAAAAGCAAATTTTAGATGATGTTTCCAATCTATATACTATCGACATATGAAGACAAAACAACTTTATCTGTTTTGAAGGTTGCCCCAACACATGCATTTATTGCATGCAATACTGCCAACAAAGTGCCTAATACTAGAAAAATGAAAAATGTTGGTAATAATTTGGGCTTTCCTTTCAATATTGGGTGCCAACTCAACATACATGCCTTCTTAGATTTTTTTTTTTTTCATTTTAATATAATAAAAAAAAAGGAGATTTTGATTTCATCTATTTTATTGTAAGACTAGCATCCACAAATACAACATTAGATTAACATTCAAAACTTAAAATTTTCAAAATAATGTATATCTAAAAAATATATAAAAATAAAGGCCATTATTGAAAACTTTTCTTTAGATGAATGTAATTTGGATAAGAATTGGCTAATAAAGAAGAAACAAAACTTAAAGACGGGTGGAAGAAGTTAATAAATTGTGGGTAAATAAAATTACAAGGTTCTTCTGTTGACTTGCATTATACGACCATTATTACTTATCAAATGCTTTTCTCGGATCCTGGTCCTTGATTTAAATAAACGACATTATATTAAACGACATAGCACCGATTCATGACAGTGGGGGGTTGCAAAATAAAAAGACAATTTTATAATGGAATTATGACTTTCAATGCCCTGTCCCCTTTAATTTGAGGTCAGCGGTGCACCTCACAAGGTATCACCCAAGAAATTAAAAGTGTCCCGGCCATTTAGACGGCGCAACATCTTCTGTATATAGTAATTGTTGGGCTTGCCTCATGTGACCTATAATTAGATTAATATCTAAATCCCATTGATGGGTTTTCTTGATGACACTTTGTTTAAGAGTTTGAAAACAAAATTGCTCACTAATATAGAATCGGGTTGTTTTGATACGGAATTGATGAATGATTTGCGATTTAGAATTTTTCAATATCGATATATAATAAAAGGTGATATCTTCTTCTTCTTCTTCTTCTTCTTCTTCTTTTTTTTGTTATGGGTATTAGGTTTTATGAAACTGAAAATAAAATAAATATGGATCTAATCGAAATTCGATACTATGCACATATTTAACATAATTTATTTTCCATTCACAAATATATAAAAAATCCTTAAAATTATCTCTTTTATTTTTATAAAACCAAAACCCAAAATCAATTATAGATTATATTTTGGTGCAATCCCACATCTCCATAATTTACCTTTTAAAATATCAATTATATAGTGTATGAAAAAGTGAAAGTCCTTTTATTTAGTTTCTTTTCTTTTATTTTTTTTTGGCCAGTTTTATTTAGTTTCTTTTAAGTGTTCATTAAAAACCCACTATAATTCAGTAGTTATATACCATAAGTATGTTTATCTCTATGTTATGGAAGTGGATTATCTTAATTATCATTTTCTCAAATTTTCATATAAATTTCTCTTATTTAAATACCATCACATACAATTAATAATTACAATTGCAAAGAAAAATTATGCCATAAAAATCAACCATTCATTTTGAAATCGATGGAAATTGAGGAAATGAAAATGGTGAGAGTCCATTTTTTAATGAATTTTATTTGCCAGTTTTTTAAATGAATTGAAAATAAAAGAAAAATATATCAAAGCTATTACAGTTAGTTAGTGATATGATATAAACACCAATATTCAAACTAGATATATCAGATTCATTCTCCCCAGCTATGATCATAATGGATAAGAGAAAAGAAATAAAATGTACAGAATCCACACCCCTTGTCTCTCAAACGGTGATAAGAGATTAGACAATTTTTAAGCATTAATTGCTAATCCCTAGTTTCAAGCACGTACCCTACTCTCTCTCTCTCTCTCTCTCACTCTCACATATGCACTATTTTGCCTGAGCCTTGTCTGTCATCCATCCTTGCTGTCCATACTTAAAATCAATAAATTTCGTGATCTGTGATTACGAATTGTCAAAATCAAGAACTATTACACTACTTTCCAGTTTCTTACAAGTAAAATATATTTGACTGAATTAACGATGATGACATGAGACGTAAGCTTTGATTAATGTACAGTAAAACATATATAGACAAGTGTCTTTTTTAGGTTAATTTGCATCAAGGACATGATACGAGCTTAATTGGCACAAACAACAGCTTAACGAGGGTTTCTTTTATTTGAGGTGCACTAGTCGTAAATTGTAACTTTCAAGCAGTGTAAAAATATAGAAATTAGCACACATATATATATATTTGGAATATATATATATACATACATATATATATTTATAGATTAATAATGGAAGTTATAGATTTTTTTTTTCCCTTAGAAGATGAATTTTATTTGATAGAAAAAATTTACATCAATCAATCTAAAATCAAGAGAATTGATAAAAAAAAAAAAAAGAAGAGTTGAAGGTATGAAGATATAATTGAATAGATGAGGATAGATTTTCTACTAAGTGAATAAAACCTTAGTATGATAAATCCCATAAAGGGATGATATAATCTGTATAGGTGATTAATAAAAGAAAAAAAAATATATAAAAAATTACTAATTATCCTAAAAACTATTGCCAAATTAATTTCAACCTGATCTCTACGATGTCTAGGATTAAAAAAATAAAAGTTGATAATTTATATATTTAGATAGAGTAACGATAATAATTTACTTTAGTTTGTTAAAGCTAATATAAAATAGCAACGTTCACGGTCATGTATATTAAATAGTAATTCACGTGGATTCTATAAATTGTCCCTAACGTTTATAGGCTGGACAAAAGTCGTCATCGTTAGGTGACATGTGCTTCTGGAAGAAATTGTTCCTAGACTCACGAATCTTTGTCTCCCCCCACCTCATAGAGCACTATTCGTTAAAAAAACAAAAAAAAAAAAAGAAAAAGAAAAAGAAAAAGAAAAGCCAAGGCTAAATTCTAAACATACTGTACAATAGGTTTTGAATAGACTCCTAAATTTAAAAAATGTAACTAACTTTTTTTATAAATTTTGAACTTTATTTATATTTTTTATATATTTAAAATCATTATCGCTATCTATAATATTTTTAACGACATTTTTTAAATACTTGCAATGAATTGTATATTGATTGTAATTTAAAAATTAGCAAAAGGAGAAGTCATCATATTTTTTAAATTTATAGATATATCCTTAAGTGATCAATAATTTAAGAGATATATCGACCATTACAAATATATTTATATATATTTATTCCTAAAGGGAGAATAAAAAATCCCTGTCGTGCCGATTCATGCTCAGAAAAGTGAAGAGACCGTTCGTTTAGCCTTTTGACTTGAGTACTTTGCCTAATGTCTAATCCGAGCCCTAACCTTATTTTGCTAAAATGTTACTTTGAATTATGTTATTATATATATATATATATATGTGAAAAACATAGTAGTAGATGATATAAAATAAGGTTTCGATCCCGAGGGAGCTATCAATAAATGTTTCCCCAAAATTTGCGGCAGGCACACGAGTGAATATTGGGATGGTTGACAATTTGGAAGCTTTGCAATGTTTGCATATTTGCATTGTCTGGTCCAGTCCAGGTCTAGTCTTAGGATGCCCATGTCCTTTTTGAGTGCCACCTTCGATGCCATTGCCATTGCCAACTGCTCTTTGAATGGAGTGTTTTAATGTCAACACACGCACACACACGAATGCTCATGAATGAATGCACGAGGCTCTTGCTAGTTGCTAGCTAGCTAGATAGCTAGCTAGCTAGAATTGCAGGTTTTCACAATTTTTCTAGTTTTTGTGGGGGATAGATTTAACAAAAAGTAGATATAAAAATAGATAAAGATTTGTGTTTTTGTATATCAATTTTTATGTATTAACACGTTATGGATATAGATCATAAAAGGAAAAACATTTAGATGCATGTATTTAGAAAATGATAAATTACATTAATCATCTTTAGAAATTTTACAAACGATATACATCCCATTTTTTTGAAACCCCACAGTTTCCTCATATTTTTGCCTACTAAGACATTGACATGGTGTAAAGTATTCTTTATTATTTTAATTTAAGTTAATTATTAGAGATTTCATCATTTTTTCCATATATTCTTTGATATTATTTTCCCATATCAACCTTTCTCTCTCAAATAATTTGTCCTTTGTCTCTCTCTCTCTCTCTCTCTCGTGCAATCTTATGTTATTTTCTTTTTCCCATTTAAGCCTTTTTCTTCTTTTTCCAGTATTTCACAAGCAGATCTTCATGTTGAAGATTTTTTTTTTTTTTTTAATTTTCCATATAGATCATAAGAAAATGGTAACATAAACAAAAATCTCGCACTAAATTTAATGCTTCAATTGTGGAAAAACTTAATAGAAAGAGGATGGTTTAAAGTTTACTTTTTTCTTTTTTTTTTTAATTTTTTAGGTGCAACCCCTAGAAACTTGGAATCCACTCAGAGCCATATTTATTTCTCATGAAGTTCTTATACAGAGTGCAAGCATTTCAGACTTATTTTTAGTACTACCAACTTTTAACTTTGAAGCGCAATTATCGCTTTTGGTAGGTTGGATTTTTCATCATATATATATATTTTGTCACACCCGCATGATAGTACTTATCGAAGAAGGAAAGATGGTAAATATCAGTGGTGTGCGGTTGTGTCTGAAGCTTTTTTCTTCATTTCATCATATTTCAACGGCTTTTTTTTTTATTTTTCTTAATTTGATCTCAATTTTTCATTATTTTTAGTTAAATTAAATATATATATATACATATATATACTTACACATAAATAATACCGACGAAGTAATGACACGTCGTCATTTATATCATGTCTGCATCCTAATAAGCAATAGCAAAGGAGAAAGTGTAGGTTTTTTTTAAAAAGTAAAATATCCGTGTTATTTATAAAGTTTATAGAAATGTTCAACAAAGTTTATCCATCTAAGAATAAAGAACATAAAAATCAAATTATTAGTATAGTGTTTGATATATGAAATGTTTGTTAAAGGAACTTTTCATTAAATACGTGACTTTCAACGATCTCTATATTTTAGCATTAAAAAGAAATTCACTAAGAATAATACATATCAGGTTGGAGTGTTAACTTAATGATAATACAAAATAGATATAACGATGAAAAAAACTGGGAGTATATCTAAAATTTATTATACATAGTAATGATGCCAATGAAAAAGTAAGTATTATTATAAATATACTCTCTAAACCATTAATTAGATGTAAATAGGTACTGCAAACCTTCAAAGCGTAATTTTACCTTTCCATAACTCTTGTAAACATGCCAATAACTCTTAAATCGTTGCTGAAAACCTATAATAGTAGCAAAAACAGTGAAAATGGCAACATTTTTGAACTTTTAGTGATGATTCAGAATATTACGAAGAGGTGAAATTAAATTTGAAAGTTTAGGAGATATCCATAACTGATCAATAGTGAAATTTGAAAAAGGAAGAAAAAAACATTATATGTAATAAGAAGTTGCTGCATGAAAGATTTAGTTTGTTGTTAGCATATCATTAAGTGTACAAAGTGAAGAAGAAGAGTTAAATTTGTTCATATCTAGTGCATCCTTAATTTCTGACCATTCTTCTTTAATTACACATAATATAGAAGTCCACACTAGTCCATTTAATGAATGAAGCAATGTGCATTAATTTTTGTTGATAAGGGTTCGACATCGAATGTGGTTTTATTTTACCAGTTTCTTAATATATTTATGTCATATTTCATGCGCCAACTCTTTATTAGAATCTCAGAGCTCTCCAAAAGGTCAAGCCATTCATAATATAATTAATTAATTAATAAAAGCAATCGCTATAAAATTATTTAAAATGATGACTGACATCATTAGTATATAGTGAGATAATTTTTCCATTTATTTGTGTTATAAAAACCAACTTTTTGTTATGTCCAGAGTCGCCGATGAGATGGCCTTAATTAAGTAATTACACTTTAGTTAAATATAACAAGTTATATTTAAGTATGTATTGACTCACAATTTGACTTGACCAAAACATAAAATTTACTTCTGTATTGTTAAATGTAAACAGCTCCACTCCTAACCTACATTATCTATATATATATATATATATATATATATGTACGTACGTACATATATACATATGTCACAATAAACTAGATGTATGTCTTAGTAGTAATTATTTTAATAAAAAAAAAACTAGAGGTAAAGTATGATTGTATTGTCGAGACACTAGTTTTGCAAACTTTAAAATTTTAAACAACAGAATGCAAAATAAGGTGAAACTAATGGAGACTTATTTTTCTATCTAGATGGTAATTCTAAAATAACGATGAGTTTTTCTAAGTGGAAATTCCACAGCGTTTAACCATTAAAAGCAACCTCCTTAATTTCAATTTCTCTTGACGTAAATTATTTTTTTTTTCTCTCACTATAACATATTTTCTAGGCAAACAAAGTATACACATTTTCATAAATAACATAACATAACATAATATAATATAAATGTAAGATGTTTGTTTTTCAAAAGTAAAATATTATCCTAGATAAGGAATCTTGAGATGAGTAATAAAAGTAATATAAATTTCAACAAAATGCAGCTTCGGTGGGGATTTGACTTTGTCATTGTAAAACGTAAACCCAAAACATCTTCCCTAAGACCCGGCAACCTTCATCCACCCTGTCTTGAATCTCTTAACAGAAATTCTGCAAATCTTTGTGCTCTTTCCACACATACACTATTATTTACCATTTATCATATTACTTACTTTTAACTTCCCTATATTTTCTTTTACTGCCTACGTCTCGATCTTCTTTTTTTATGTCAACTTTGGAATTAGGACCACAAATCCCCATTCCAATAGTTTTCTTTGAAAAACTTCTCACTTCATGACTAAAGAGTATTAGGGTCCTTTATTTTTTCCAAAAATTACCAATAAATTAAAAAAAAAAAAATAAGAGGAAATCTAAACTATATCTATAAACCAATGTACTAAATAAGTCTAATAAGTACACATTTCACAACAAAAACATGATATATAGTGCAGCAATACTATTGCATTATAAAAAATTGATTAAAAAAACTACGGATTTTTTATAATATCTTATAATCTATAGAATCAACACAATACATGTTCTTTTATGATTCTACATGGTTGTGGTTGTAAAGTAGAATTGTATAATAAAATTTAAAAATCCATAGAAATACAAAATTTTGTACTACATCAGTCCTAGATATTATAAAAGTTGTGACCCACCAACTAATAGCCTTTACTACATTAAAGTGGTAGAATACGATGCTTACAGCCAATTACCTGTGGCAACAATTTATGTCTATGTTACCACTAATGGTGCAGTTGTCATTTATCATGAAGAAATCAACTGTTGGATAAGCTTGTTGTACCGCTTTGTTGCAGACTTGCAGTGAGTATAGAGAAATAAAGTTGGTATGATCTACTGTTATTTATGAGTAGCCATTGCACCTGACATAATGGCGTTGATGATTAGCATGGTAAAAAAAGTAAAATGGAGACGATATAAAATTGAATTCGATCTTAATTCAGAATTTTAAAACTTGAGTTTGAATTGAGTTTAGTTGAACTAAAAATTTTGAATTTAAACTTAACTTGAAGTGGTACTTAATAAACTCGAGTTCGACTTAGTTAAACTTGATTTATTTAAAATATATAATTTATTTTAATTATGATAATATTAATATCAAAACCCAATTAGTATTGATACTTAACTCGAGTGTGATTAAGCTTACAAGATTGTTGAGTTTAATACTATAAGGTATGAACTTGACTCGATTAGCTATTCATATTGGAGTTAAACTTGTTTATTCTTGTATAAATGTGGAGTCGAAGTCGCAAGCAGTTCGACTCTGTTATACTCTCAACGACAATTATACCCTTAGTGTTATTCACATTTGGCAGGAATGGTCATAGGTTAGTTATGATGGTATAAGCTTGGTTAGAGATTTTGGATGAAAACCCTGTTTTGTCCAGTGAAAATGATTCTTGAATCACCCAGAAAAATTGTACAGAATTTTTTAAATTTTATATTTTCCAAGGGGTTTACATCCAACACCTCCACCTATTATACAAAGCAAATATGGTACTAAATGTTTGTGTCAGTGCAGCATCTATACCTTCTATATAAAGATAACATGGTAGTGTGTGGAGATCATCAAAATCTAAATCAAGTTTACTTGCTTCAGAGAAGAAAGGACACCCGAAGCGAAGAGGCCAACTTTAGCGCGCACGGAAGAACAAATTTCCACATAGCGTTTTACAACATAACAAGCTAGCAACATATTTATTAATTATTTCATAGGCATTTTATAGGTGGCACTCTTAAATGGTGAAAATAAGAGGGATCTCATTCGTGTTGGAATCGGAACGGATTATGGTTATTCAAGGATCAATTGGGCATGCATTGTTTGCGTAAAATTTCATTTGTGAACGAAAATACATACATTTTTTAAACTCATTTCATATCCTAAATGGAGGAATTACACGTTTTGACTATAATTTTGAATCCGGTTCACTTTACTAATATCCTAAAAAAAAATAAATAAAGGGATTTTGAGTAAGGTATTCTACTCGAGTATTTCGTGTTAGAAAGATTTAGGGAATCGTTTATATATTTAAGAATGAAGAACAATTTTTTTTTTTTTTTTTTTCAAGGGATGAAAAATAATATGGAATTAATCAGCAAATAATTGTGCAAGACTCTCCAAAACTGGATTGATTGGGCTTGTCCACAAGCAACCTCCCGAGGATTTAAGGAAAGCATACACACAAAAGAACTTAATCCCTTCCGGAAAAAAAAAAAAAAAAAAAAAGGAAAAGAGAGGAAAATTTGCTAATCCAACTATGTACACTTTCATGGAAGTTTCTCATCATCTAATTATTCATTCATAGATGATCAACGCTTGATCCTGTTGGAATCATCAGCCTCTTTGCTGTCTTCAGAAAGTCACTGCAATCATAAATATTTCCAATAAGATTCAACAACAATAATGCAAGAACACCACACTGAACAACTTGGACCTGTAATGAGTTAAAAATCAATCAATACCTGAAGGGTTCATCTCCGGTGTGTTTGACCACGCCGGCGGCATCCCGATAAAGAATGTTGCTTGGCCTCTCCGATCCATTAATTCCAAACATGTCTGCCAGGTTTCTGTATAGCTCCTCGTATGAGCTGAGTACCGACAGGTCTAGCGTTCGGCCTACACTCTCGGACTCCATGAACACCTTACAGTGACCAGTCTCCAGCTCAAGCTCAGCCTTTTGGCTATCTTTAGACCTAGCCGGAACACCCCCTGAGCCATCAGAAGAATTAGACGTCTTCTCCATGTTCCGATTCGACGAGCTTTTGCTCACTGTATCGGTAGAGGAACTATCCGAGCTCTGCTGCTCGAGGAGAATGAGTTTACCAAAGAGTAAAATATGAGGCGGCGACTTCTTTTCGCCATCTCGTTTCAGAGAATTCGTCGAGCCCCCCATAGTCAACAAGCAAGATATGTTCTCACTGCCATCAACAGCACCACCGAGGAAGTTGCTTCCGGGAAACCGAGTAGGTACAGAGGAAGCGTAACCGAGTTGTTGGGAACCAACAGATAATAGACCTGACTGCAGTTTATTGAAATGGAGATCCGATGAAGATAATCCCAGTTGAGCATGCCTGGCTCCCTGTATGCCTGCAGGAATATTGTCTGATACATAAAGTAAAGGATCGCCATGCCTGAGGGGGTTGTTGCTAGGATATGGTGGCATCGGGAGTTGGTCCATTAGGGGGAAGTCGGTGGCGGTTGGTGATGCCCGCAGCTTCTTTCTCGGGGGCGAGAATGGGGAGAGATGGATGGCGGGCATGTTCGATACCAATTCAACTAACCAAGGACTCACACATTTCACATTCTGGAGTAGATCCGGTTCGTCCCATTCGACCTGCAAATTGTTTTGTTCAACAAATCAATCAAACAAACTATAGATGAAACGTAAAACAGGGATCTAATTAATTTGACGCGAGGAGGTGCAGAAATGTCCAAGTGAAATGGTACCTCCAGGAGCCTCCAAGGCGATTTGGGCCATCGAATGGGGTCAGCAACTTTCACTTTGGATATGGTTCCCATGAACCAACTGATACGCGATGCATCCTCTGTTTCGAATGGCATCTTGAACCTTATGCCGGAACACCATTGAATTCGCATCGCATTGGATACCAACGAGGACTTCACGAAAAATTCAGGAGTGCCGGCACGGGGATGGTACGTTACCTCGAACGGTTGTCCGTTTGTAGCCAAAGATGCAGCCTCAACAACAGATTCAGGAGTCACCTTTCCCCTCGTATCCCCATCAAAAGGTTTTGGCAACATATGGGTCCCGTCCTCCCTCATAAACATCGCGTATCCTCCTCCAAAGGGCGAAATGCCATTTCCAGAGTTCGAGTTCCAACCCGAGATGTACTCTGCCCCTCCTCCAATCACCCTTTTGGCCCGCCTTATCCCCACGCAGAGGTCCCCATTTTCCGCCCTCAAGAACACGATCGAATCTCCAGCGACAAGCTTTTTCTGGTTCACGAAATTACTCCACCCCGTCGTCAAAAGATGGCGACGCGGGGTCCCCCTATAGATGTGCCTAAACTTCCAGCGCTCTCCATGCACATCTTTGGCGACGATCGTCTGCACCGGAGGTTCTGCAGAGTAATCCAGGCGAGGAAATATAGTCTCCGCGCAGTATCTCGGGACAGAGAAACCCCCACCATTGTTTGCATCAGATTGCGTCAGGGTCTTAGCAAAAGATGCAACCTTTTCCGAATTCTCCATCCCCTCGATTTCAAGAGGACCGTCATCTTCCAATTCAGACTCATTCTTTCCTACAGGAATCAGCCTCAGGTTGGCGAAAACCTCGTCGGTGTCAGGATCGGCCATGTACTTTATAGAAACAAGCCTACATAAGATACAGGGGTCCATCCTACGGTTGCCGAATTCGACATTCCCGTGGGCATGTTCGGCATGGCCTTGAGGGAAATAATATACTCTGGAGTTTACCGGTGGCATCTGCACCATCCCGCCGGCGCAGGCATGCCAAAGTTGAGAATCCAAGCACATTTCTTGGGTGTTCTTCATCGTTTCCTGTCTAAAAAATCTTAGCAGAAACTCCTGGACACAACGCTCAACCTTAATATCACCTAGTCTTCCTTTTCCTTAGCCAGATCTCACTATCTGTTAACAAATGAAAAACATGTAAGTCATTTCATTGAGAAAATTCTAGGAATCCACTATAAAGAAACCGAAATTGGTTTGACTAATAATCTAACATCTTAAGGGTCAATTAGTTTCAATTTTCGATAAATAAAAAAATGTAATAGCATATTTCACTTCCTCTTCATATAATACACAAATTAAAGCATCATAATCTAATAATATATACACATACAACCGCTTAATAAAATTTTCAAAAGAACGAATCAATAAACAATACAGTCAAAGATTCCACATTGAATCCAGGGACCATTTCTCCAAAAAGTCTACCTTTAGAAGGTAAACGGGACCAAGTTCTTACCTTTTATTAAGAACTTATAACTTCACGATACCAAATTCAAGAACTTGGCGTTGATTTAAGTTGGCCCCAGGAAATGAAACTGATGAAACAGTATATGCAAAAAGTGAGAAAAAGAGTTTATTCTTATTAAAAAAAAAAAAGAGAGAGAAAGAAAAAGTTCAAGTCTTGATTTGGTTAGGACTTAAGAAGGAGAGAGAAGGGAAATGGGTTAATCTGTTCTGCAGGGGGAGAAAGAGAGAGAGTGATGGAGAGTGGTGTGTGTGTGTGTGTGTTTTGGTTGTGGGGGTTTGAGAGTGGAGACAATGAGAGGCTTTTTAAGCGGTTTGGAGAAGAGAGAGAGAGACACACTACTGACTTCTACTGTTTAACACACACCTGAAGCTTCCTTGCCGACCAGAATGGTTACTTTTTTGACAGAAAGAACATTACATTTCATATTTATAGAATATGTTTATTATTATTTTAATTTAGGTTTTCTTTTTTTATTCAAATGTCAAAAACCTGGTGTTGGGTTTGTTTTTGTTGTCTCAGATGCACATCAGTAGTTGCGTTTTCCTTTTCCTTGTCAATGAGGATGCAGTAACCTATATAAAACAAAAATTCAATATCTCATCTTTTAACTTTGGTTATTCGGATTATAATTCCTGGAACGAATATTTCCTTATTTAGCTTAAATTATATATTATTAATATCTATTATATAAAATATAGATGATATTATAAATTTTCATTTTTTTCCTTAACTAGATGACCCGCTATTTCCCATAAAATATAATTTTTTTTCTCAAAAATATCTTGATAATTAAACAAAATAACAGTAAATATTGAACCAAATGTAGTATTAATATATCATGATAAATAACTATCACATATTGTTATATCACCATAAAATAACTATTAAAAATAGTTATAAACATTCTTGTATCAAATTCTTTGTTATATTAGAGTCATATTATTTTCATTTGTGTTTATGCTCCGTGCACGGAAAATAGTCATTAGTCTCCACCTACGTAAGTTTTAGCATCTATTTCTCAATTAGAAAGATTAAACTTTTTTGATACACTTACTAAGTAAACTTTAGTGAGACGACGCATTTTCCAAATTTCTTATTTGAGAAATAGAGATTAAATATGGAAATTGGAATCAAATTTTTATAAATAAAAAAGTTAAAAGTGGCGTAGTATTCCACATTTACTTTTCTATGTGGACTCCCTCGCATCTAATTCATTCTTTTCTTTTTCCACACAATTAAATCAGGACATATATGATAGAAAACACACTATATCCATGTTAAAATTTAATTAAGTTCTCCATATTTTAAATTAGTAATTTAAGCCACTAATATTTATATCATCGCATCAAATAATTCTCACTACTGCTATTTTCCTTAATTGTCAAAAGGTACTGATATGACCCACACAGCTCTGGCTCAACATGCTTATAGCACTTGATAGACATCTAGAATTAGAAAAAAAGATTACAAACGATTGCTCAAATTGTGAATCGAAAAATTGTTTTTTCTTTTTTTATTTCATCTGATTTGATGTTCAGATAAGTTATATATAAACCATTTATAGTCTGGTTTGAGAGAATGAATCAAATAGAACTGTTTTGAAATGTTTTTAACTAAAAAAATTCATGTAATTGTTTTATGTTTTTTTTTTTATCTTCTTTTTTTTTTTTCAATCAATTTTCATGGATTTTATATATAGTAATATTTAAACTTTCTTTGTAGATAACTTTACACATAAATAAGATTTTTTCAAACCCTCTATTTTTTGTTCTTTAAAATATTAATCTCAATTTTGAAAACCCTATGACCTAAATTAAATTATTTAGAAATTATACAGCGCCACTCATACGCTATGAAATGCATTTGTATGATCGAATATAATCTCAAACTTAGACTATTTATTTAACCAAAACATAATTGAGGAATAATATTAACACAAAATGGATGAGGTTGTACCTGTTTTATGTGCATAGAGACAAATTTGCAACATTTTACAGAGCAAACAAACGAATTTAGACAAAATCAAATGCTCTCTCAATTTATTTACCAATTTATTTCCTTACTCCAATGTAGTATTTTCCATCAATTGTCCTCCACTCGTTCAGTTTAAATAAGAGATTGAATTCTACAAAATCTATGCACTTCATGATCAATAGCAGTGATATTTTAATTTACAAATGATTCAACGTATGTATATTTTAACATAAAATTGAAAATCAAGCTCATAAAATTTAGGATTAATATTTTTGAAGGACAAATTAATGAGGTTTGAGAATAATATTTTATGAAGATTCTTCCATGTTAAAAGCAACCCAATAATAAAGTTCATTATATGAGATTGGTCATATTAATATTGGCTAATAGTATAAATTTCAATTTAAAAATAGAGACCCCTCAAAAAGTGCTTTTCAAAAACATAGATTGTCGAATGCATATTTAAAAAAATTATAGGCTCTATAATGCTTAATACCTACGAACCTAGCCATTCTATGTGAATTTCCTGACAACATTAGTGATACATCATATAGTGGTAACGCTAACATAATGGAGGTCCTCAAATCTTAAAGGAGACCTTTAAACATACGCTCAAAAAACATAGACCTTATAGTACATGAACCCTGTAAATCCAAGCCTTTCTACTGCATGTTTCCTGTATCAAAGCAATGTTGTCAATATTGCATCGGAATGTCATGTAAGCAAATGGTAACGTAATGATATAAATATAATTAGACTTAAATGATTAGATAAACAAATTCTAATAAAGTAAATAAACAAGGAGAAGAAACTGGAAAGAATTTTTGAGTATCTAAAAGAAATAAAGAAGTTCAAAAGAGGAAATTGTTGGGAAGAAATTCAATCAATATTGGCAGAAGTTCTAAGCAGAAGCAAAAGCTTTGAACATATGTAGAAGTAGAAATAAAAGGGAATCAAAAGCAGAAGTAGAAGGTCTATGGAAGTAGAGGCAAAAACACAAGCAAAAGCAAAAGCAAGAAAGAAGCTACATTCAAAAGATGCAAAAAAAAAAAAAACTATTAATGCAAGGTAAGACTTAACTCCACGAGTTAAATATATTTAGAGTATAAAACTAACTAATCTATCATAATAAATCACTCTGAGAGAATTTTGCAAAGAATTTTATCTCAAAGTTATCTAGCTAATTAAATCCAAAAGATTATGAAGAAAATAAGGATAAACTTCACCAAGATTTTAGGAGAATTATTTGGAAGATCAACTTGGATAATCCAATATCACTACAGGTCCGGAGATATTTCAATTTTCAAAATTAAAGATAAGTATTACTAGGATTTTCAGCAAACAAATCTATGAAAGACACAAGATATTAAGAGATGAAACTTATCGTAAAGGCTACCATTCAGAATATTAATAATAACGGATGGATTCTTGATTTCTCAAATATCAACCAAATTTGAGCTCTAGAACAAAAATAATATAACGAGACACTTTAAAGATAGAAGTGACAAATACGACAAGAAACAACAAAATTAAATCATGAACAAAGTCTTCAGTGCTAATGTCTTATTATTCTAGAACATTAGTTCTATATATATATATATATGAGCTAACTATTTAGATGATTTTACCTCTATTTCTTCGAATTTCTTTGTATACTTTCTACATGAGATTATTTGAGAGAAGGGTTGGGATTTTCATTAATCCATAGACCATACTCCATAAACAAGCATAGAATAAGAAAATTTATCATGATGATCTAAAATCGCAAATGATAGTTTGGTTTCAAGCAATCATTTTCGATTTTTTTTCTTCTCAAGTCAGTTATACGTGAAAGTGAGAGATGAAAGATTTGAATCCGGTCCATCTTGTTAGAAAACAAATGTTTATGTTATTAAACTTCAACAGCTTTGACAATTCTTATTTCTTTGATTTTGAGATAATTGCATAGAAGTTTGGGAAGAAAATAAACAATATTATCAAGCAAAAGCATGAAAATTGTGAGAATAGCCAAATTTATCCCTTCACACATCTTAGGATACCATTTAGGAGGAGCTCTCCTAGAGAATGAGAAGTGAAAAAAAAAAAGAAAGTCAACTCCCCAAATTTTGAACAACCCCATGTTCAGGGTTTATGGTCCACCCTTCACACCTACATGTCAAGATGCTTCCGAAAAGAAGTACTCACAGCACTAGAATTTCTGATCATATAATTTTTCTTTTATTTGCACTACAGTATATTTCCTTTTCGAGTTTTCATAAGGATAGATTAATAATGATTCATTAGTATTTGCATATATAAATTTGAAAAAAAAAAAAAAAAGCACGGCATTATTATGAATAATATAAGGAGGGGTTTCCATTTCTTTCACATAACATTATAGTGTTTAATACCCAATTACCAAATATAATCTTTACAGTACAAAACAATAAAAAAAAAAGAAAGAGATAAGTAATTGCCCTTAATGGGATTGAAAAAGTAAAAACTAATTAATAATAATGTAGTGGTAGAAAGGGATTTATTGGGGTTCAATGTACTTGTTAATTGTGAAAATATTGCTATGCTAGGGATTCAATGTAAGGACTCTGAAATCAATGCAACAATAAAAGATTGCATTAACCATGGTCAAAGATCATCTTGTTCAAGGCCCTAACTCTGCGGGGGTAAACTAGGGTTAAAAAAGTTTAATTAATTAATCAAATGGTTTAAATTTAGAGTGTCATTGGTTGTTTTGTTTGTGTGTTCCTGATTCCTTGGTCGGAAAATGTTATTTGGTCTACGTAATTTATACGTCATGCAGTAATGATCAATCTCGTAGATATAAATCTATTACAAGCCTACATTACAATAGTTTCCTTTCCGACATCGAATACGTTTTCTGTTCTGCTTATTATACACACACACACATATATATATATAAATAATCTTGTTTACGGTAAATTTTCCTTTTGACTAAAAAGTTTGGTTAGAAATTTATTTGAACGTATATTCTAAGTTTACGGCATACAACAGTTACTCTTCATGTGAAATTGAGAAAACGTACATAATGCATGTTTAACGCTGCGTATTAAAATTCCAAAATGCTTCGTGTGAACTAATTTCGGCTTCCAGCTACTGCTTTACTTTTCTTTTCTTTCTTTCCCCTCGTTAGCAGCCTCTTAGTTTTCAATCCTATGATGGTAGTAGTAATGATAGCAAATACAATAGTGGTACATATTTGGTGGAAGGACTTTCTATAAACAAAAATTGCATTTTCCAAATTGAGAATGCGACAACTCCATTATATAGTTATAGTTATATCTTTGCATAAGTATATTAAAACTTAGAAACCAACTAATAATCAACAATTATATATTTGAAACATCAACCTCTTTATTTATTAAGTCGTTTTAAAAGGGAATTCATTCAAATCTTACTAGTAACTAGAGTCTCTAGAAGGAAATGGGAAATAACTATTTTAGTAACTAGAGTTAATAAGAAACGAAATCAAATACTAAAGTCCAATATTCTACTAATGGTTATATCTTCACTGGAAATGGATCATCTTTATTTAATTTTCTTTAATTTACTATATTAAGATATTATTATGTATAATAAACAGTTAATATTAAAACAAAAAAGATAATAATGTCATGATGATATCATAAAACATTTCAAAAATTAAGATAATCTTAACTATTAATTTATAAATTGAGAAAAATTAAGAGAAAGTAAATAGAAATGATCCAAATCTATCTTCACTACTCACCTCTTGATGAACTATAATTGTCACCAAAATAAAGGTTAAAATCCAATGAGTCATGAAATGAATATCCACATAGCCATCACTTGAAAGCAGAATCCCAAAAAAGGTAAGCACACGTTCTAATGTCACACCATGCACTGACTTAAATATCAGAAATGCAACAACATAAACAACCAACAAATCCAATTTATTTGATTTATTATATACGAATATCTATCACAAAATATTAACGGAACCTAAACCCAAGAGTCTTTTTGATGTTATGGACCCTTATAATCCTAAGAGTTAGGGTTTTGAAAGTATGGACCCTTGTATGCTCCTCAAGAGTTGGTTTTTGAAAAGCGAACCCATGTAAATGCTCTCAATTGTCAGTTGTGAGAGTGCAAATCTATATATACAGTCCAAAGAGTCAATTTAAAAGTGTGAAGTGAGTTCTAAAAGTTAGATTTCCAAAGAGTGGAGCAATTTCGAAAGGTCAATTTTAAAAGTTTAGAGCATATCTTATGTGTTAATTCAAGAGTACGGGTCTTAGTCGATTTGAGCTTTCATGAGTAATAATGGATGAAAAATCATGAGCATCAAACATAGATTTAATAGTCTATCCTTTATTAGTGAATTTATTTTCAATCCTACTACGCACTAACAATAATTAACAATAGTTTACTAACCTGGACGCTACTTGAAATCTTGATAACAATCCACATAATTTTCTAAACCATGTAACTTATCAAAAATCAATATCTTATGCACTAAAAATTATAATTAAAGAGCTTGATTAATTTATTCTTTACCTAATTACTTGATTAACCATCAAATCAATTCGTGCTGGGTCCTTATTATAATTTATTCTTCAATTTTGTGATTATAATTTAAAGATGGAATAAAAGATAAATCTTAGAACGAACTTATTGTAGGAACACTTACCTTATCCTTAAAAAGAGGAGAACACGATTTGTGTCAAAAGATTCTACTCAGATTTCCTTATCTAAGATCTTGTTCGCCAATAAAAACGAATCTTGTTAAGAATCTATTAATAAACTCTTATTAATTTAACACAAGTTTTCCTTGAGTCCTACCATTCCAAAGCAACATACATATAAATAATCCTATCAACTCTCCTCAATTGATGAGTACAATGCAATAATAGAATAAGAGATATTTGATTTACCTCAAATTGGTGCAAACCATTTTCCATTGGAGAAAGGGAAAGAATAGTAGCGATGGGGCTTTAAGGTTAGGGTTTGGCTGTTACGCCCCGAAGTCGCGAAGTCGCAATAGTCCCGCCGTGTAAACCATTCTATGATAGAAACTGGCCTCACAGTTCCTACCATAGAGATAATCTACACAAGGCGTCGACGACCACTCGCTTTAAAGTAAACAGTTCGATTAATAATTATACTACAAATATGATAATTATCTCAAATTACTACTAAACATAGATAATTATATAAATAAGTCCACAGAGCTTCCCAAGAAGATTTACAAAATCACCACAGTCTACTAATTTACAGAATAACTAATAGTCTTCAACCTTTAATTACAAGGTCAGTCTAGTTACACATTATGCTAAATAACTTGATCTTCACACCCCTAGCTTCAAAAAGACTAACCTTTGGATAATTGTAGGGCGGCATAGTACTTGAAGAGATTACAAATCAGAACCTGCAAAAGGATCTATAAGGGTATGAGCAACTACAGCTCAGTAAGTTGAATTGGAGACTCATGAATGCATACAAGCACAAACAGGGTTATCAAACAATTATTTTCATGCAATGCAACAATCAAGTGTCATCTCACAACGTAGTCCGGTCCGTTGTGAAATCAGAGAAATTTCACCTGCTCCGATCCGGGTTGAGGAGTTCCATGTTATGCAGCAGCTCACAACCAAACCCAGGCTTGTGCAATGGAGACCTCGCTCCTCCCGCGACTACCTTCGAACCATTGACTTCACCCCCGTCGCGACCTCCTCTCCTGTCACTTAGTTCAACTGAGGATGAAGAAGGGACCATTTTGCAATCCTGCGCTATCCCTTTCGAAGGGGTCGGTATTTGGTTGGAGAGTCCTATGATCCCTTAACGGGTTGCAATGCATAACGTTTTCGGTTATTACGGTCGACTAAGATTAAATTCCGGTTAAGGTTTTTAAACAAGTTCATACCAATTAAATCAGTCACAAAATCATTCACAGCATAAATTCCAGCACGAATTCAGATACATCAAACACATGCGCAAACTACTTACAATCACAAGCATATACAAGCCTAAGTCTCCGAGCACTACAAAACTAGTACTCTATTACAATAAGCAATAACCCAACTTACTTGAATTTGCTCAATCGCTCGATCCTCTAGTTGCGAGTTGATTTGTTTCTGGGTGTCCTATAATACAAATAGGTTCTTTTAGTACTTATATTTTATGGATTCTTATTCTAATTTATAATGTAACTCATTTTCCTCATGTATACCTATAACATATTAATAATTCGTTGTATTCTATTTTGGGGTTCGGTTCCTAAATTAGATTCTAGTTTTTATTCCTAAGTTGTGATTAGGCTCGAATCCCAATGTAACATTAATCACCTTATGTTCGGGTATTCAAATATTCTATTGGGTCGAAATTTTGGTATTCTAAACTATTCGGTACACGCTAACCCTAATTGGGGTATCGGATTTATTCCCGATGTATAAAAATCTTACATTTTAAGATATTTACTTAAAATTAAATATTAATTCAGATTTATTATTTTTCTGATTTCAATTATAATATTATCTAAATAACTTTATTTTTTTAAATTTAGTAATTTATATTTTCACATATTCCTAATTTCTTATATTCTTTACCTAATTTCCCTAATTAACCATAATTAGTACCTAAAAGCTAGGATTAGGGTTCCACTGCAGAGATTAACTTCCTTAATCATCTAATCAAGATCCAAATCAGTAATTAACATCCTAATCACCTAATTAATCCTAAATCACCCAATTTTACCATCATTTTAGGGCTAAAAATTAACTTAAAATTTTCGAAAATTAATTTAAAAAAAATTTCTTCATAGCACTGTTCTACATCATATGAAAATCCTACAGAAAAATTTTAAGCCCCAAACTACATCCCTAAGCCTATTTAATTTCCGTTTTAATCATACTCGGTTTTGAACAATTTCTTAAGAACCCTATATGTCCAGACATAATTAAACTAAATCAATATTTTTCCCTAAATCTACATACAATAAAACCTCAGAATAACAAGTTTCATAATTTTCTGGGCAAAATAACTAATTTTACAAAATTATACAAAAATCGGGGTGAATAAATGACTAACCGGTTCAAAGCTTTCTGGCCGTCCAAACCCGGTCCAAGGCTGTCGGCCGGTCCAGACGCTGGTCCTAGTGTAGGGTGGTGGTGGTGGTTCGGTCCCAGGTGGTGGTTTTAGTTCACCTTGCTAATCTGCACAGTTTTTTTTTTTTTTTCTGGAATTTCTCTCAATTTTTCTTGTGTTTCAATTTTTATCAGATCAAAAACTATCCAAATGACTTCTGAGAATTTTTTCCTTATTTATAGACAAATATAGTAATTAATGTGCATTAATTTGATGGGATTTTGCCCAATTTCCTTGATTTTAGGCTTTTAGTTTGTCAAATTCTTATTGGTTAATTTTTTTTCTTTTCAGTCCACGACCTGATCTTGTTGCAGTTATCTTCTTCTGATTTTTTTATAATTATTTTGTATTTTTCTTTAATTATTTACTTAGTTTTCGACCTATTTTAGCAATTACGCGTATTTTTATCTACACGTAAATACATGTAGGGTACACGTGAACATTCCTAAATATTATTTTGGTCATTCTAAAATTTTTAGTATACATATAATCTATCTCTACTAATTTATTAGTTATTATATTACACTTTTTGCCTTTTCGATAATTAGCAGTTATTATGCTTAAAATTTGAAAATTTTATAGTCTCCTATTTTACTACTCATTTTCTTAAATTTAAGTTTACAGGGTCATTTTTACTGGTATTTTATTAAATAATTTATAATTTAGGTTTGATCGGATCCTTTAGTCGATCGCCCTAAACCTTGGGTTTTAAGCTCAAACCTATGGTGGCTTGGCTTGGCTTGGCTTGGCTTGGCTTTAAGGTTTACATTAGCTCTAAGGGTTTGTGAGAAAAGAGATTATAAGTGCCTTTAGGCTTCTGTGACAATGAGGGATTATTTCCATATTTACAAAAAGGAAAACTTAAGTTGAATGCCAATTTTGCTCTTAGTTTTAATTTGATTATTGTAAATATTTTAGACAACATGCTAAATATTAAAATGTATATTGTATACACATATAGGCATGTCTACATAAGATAAAATATATAATGAAATATGAATAATGGGTAAATGAAAGGTTAATAAGTTTTTTGGCTTAACGTACCAATCCTAATGGGAATCAATTGCCTCATTAAATCATGCGGTCTAAAGCTTGAGGGTTAATGCATTTGGTGTGCCAAGTCCTTACCCTTCGACCTTCCAAAGAGGGAGAATTTTTGCTCCAAGCACCTAACTTGCACCCACCACAGAGCTCTTACACATCTCTCACGTTATCTTAGGGTCTAATCGGTTGGCCAACTTGGACAACTCAACCATTGCATCTAGAGCTTGTTGCCTTGTTTCGAGTTGCTTGTGGTCTTAATTGACCTGTTTGAGGACTATCCTCACTATCCATACATATTTGTCCTATAGCATTGCATATGCAAAAGCAACTTCCATTCAATGATCGACACTTGTCTAGTGACATTAAATCTTATCATATAATTATTGGAGCATATTCTTTTTATCTTATCTCATTTATACACTTTTGGAACCTTCTTTTGTTATGTATTTTTCATCTTTTAGTACTTACCCAATTTAGTCATTGCATTTACTTTATGTAGACCTTATAGGGGCACTATATATACCCTCTTTTGCAATTAGTCAAACAAGTTGAATGACATTTACCTTTGATTTTTCCTCTTGTTCTAATGAGTCTTGTCCTCTCAAGTCTAAGCTACTCTTATCAATCTCTTGAGTAAGAATTAAAGCGAGTACTCCGAAGGAAACCGATGCATAATATCAACTGTAATTGAGGTTGGTATGTGATTTGTGGTGCGTAACATCAGGAACCACAAGAATCCTTAGTTAGAATGGGATTCCAACTTAGCAGTTTAGCTTAAACCCATACTAATCTCATTTCTATTTCAACCTTAGTTGGGTTTAGGCTCAGTTAGTTGTGCTTGAGTGATAACCTTGTGTGTATAATTCTCGCGGCGTATCAAATCCCCTTTATTTTTATGCTAATATTTGTTACTTTAAATCGTAAGTCAATTTTTAATAATCTAGTACATGTTGATCCTCTAAGATGATCAAGTATTCGAATTTTTATTGCATGAAACATGTATTAATAGAAAATTCATTTTTACATAATGATTTAAGTATGATCTTGTGATACAAATAAAATCCGCATTCTAGAAATTGCAACCTTTGAAATCTAGGAAATTTGATTTTCTTTTTGGGTTTTCATTTTTTATAAATTTTGTGGGTTATAGGGATTTTAGATTTGAAGAGGATATGAACAAGCTAACTTAAAGGACATTGCACATCCATAGATTAATTTGAGCTGTTATTTAATTATAATCTATATTATGCATGATTATGACTAAATAAAATGATTTGACTTAATTAATATAACAAAGGGTTGTAACTTTAAGGTTTCGATGTTCATTAGTCACTAATTGAATAATGTTTAATTTAAGAGAATATAAAAGAAGTCATAAGAAACCCTAAGCACATAAATGATAAATACTGGATAAAATAAAGGAAAAAACTAGAAAAGCCTAAGCATAAAACAAACCTATGACCTAATACTAAACTAATAATAATAACATAAAATAAAATAACATAATCGATAGTCTTTAACAAGTTGATCAACACCATCATAGTCCTTACGTCTTAAGTAGTTACCACCATTAGAATTATTGACTAAGTTGTGCAAATCTCTAAAAAGTTGACAAGTAATTCCATATAAGGGTAACATCTTCATGTAAATTGATGTTCAGATATCCTCCTTGATTCATTGAATTGAAATGAGTCTTCTAAATTCATGCATGGGGTGATGGGAATCACAATCCCATTATTTGTTCTTGAGCTTACGGACTAGCTACCTTAGTCTGTCAAGCTCTCTCTCAACAACACATGATTTAAGAAGCCGAGCTTCTCTAGAAGATCTACTTACCAAAATACCCGAACTCTTCACAAGCTTTACTATTTCTCAAATAGAGAAAGGCTATTAGCATCTTGACCTATTTGACTTACCTAATGTCAGTTCAGTGACATGTCGACTTGTTTTAGATCAGCAAGCAAGTGACACCCAAGCTCAACCTACTCCATTACTAGCTTGGTCGCCCGCTCTCTTGAGCTACCCATCCATTTTGACGACCTACGGCATCCCTTTATCTTGAGGCTAGATCAATACACCAGAGCCCTCCAATTGCATAATGACATGTAGCCCTTGCTTCTTCTAACAATGTGTATATGCTACTTTTGGTATTATACCCTTTTTATAATTGTCCAAACATAGGAAGTTTCCCTAAAAGGCAAGTATATATGCCCATCTTATACGGTAGCCACATCAATCTTATTCCTCATTTTAACAACTTGTCTTCTTCTTCACTTATTCTTATATGTGTAAGCTTTAGCTTAAGCTCCCCCCAAGTTCGAGTGTAATCTTATCTAACCTTTAAGCAAGGTTCATGGATGCAACCTTAAGGAGCTAATCGTATGTAATATCAATTAGTCACTTAAGTTTGTGTGAGGTGTTTGTTGTGTCATATTTAAACACTAATCTATAAGTTCTACTTAAGTTTGACTTTCATTTACCCTTCTAGTCATCCCATGGCTATGACCCACTCCTTAGTGATTATTAGCCCATTTCATTTGAGCTTAACTCACTCCCACATCATAGGGAATTGATCCCCACCATATCTTTTGAACTTAAGAAGATTCGACCTTGAATCTTGAAAAGTATATCCTCTATTTCAAAGATAATCTTGCAAAACTCAAAAAGTGTTTAGTTAAAATACCCAACTAAAGCAGGCTCATAAACTACTCTCAGACTCAAACTTTTCAAATGCTTAACAATTCCCCTTTGGAACAACAAATCTTGAGCATCTTAGCATCAACTCTAGCAATCTCTTACCTCTCCAACACCATAATTCATGCTAACAATAAAAAGCTTTGTACTATTATGAACTCCACATGGTTCATTCCACTTATCATAAGCCTTGTCAAATAAACCCTCAAGAACTTAGTGAGTAAATTATATAGTTGCATAGTCCTATTAATTAGATCCATTGCATGAAACACTTGGTGCTATTGTAGCTTAATAAACTCATGGACATGTTTAAGTGTTCTAAATTAGTTTGTCAAAAAAAAAAAAAAAAAACAAAAGTGTTGATTCTTGCATTTGTGTTTTCTTCGCCACTATTTCCACATCAGCATCTATTTTATTCTTACATGTTCTTGAAGTTCCACTCATTCTCATTCACGTTTATTCTTACATGTTCTTGAAGAATCATTAAGTTTCTTGCTCAGCTACTTTATTTTCTATTTCTACCTCAACTAACTCTTTTTTAGGAGGACTCATCTATAACCTCGCAATTTTAACATCACTTAAGCTCAAAGGTTATAGTATTACTCTCTAATATTTTTCTTGAATCATCATAAGCCTCTTTTCTATCATATGCCTATAGATTTTCAAGTACTATATATAAGACAAATTAATAGGTATTACATTGCATACATCTCATTAGAGAATTTGTTTGGAAATAAAATTGGCATCTCTACCTAGTTAATGACATAAACTAATTCCTCACTATCCATTCATCAAATACAATGTGATTGTTGATGAGGTGTAGTCAATAGTTGCAGTGTTAACATAACTCTTATGATCAACTATGACGAATAAACTATGCTTGTTAACATAGCATTTGGTATGAAAGCCCTCTACTTTCATATCTTCATTATTAGCTTTCCTATGGAACCATACCATCCTAGGCCTTCACAATTTATTACCTCTCATCCAATTCTTAAATTCTGCTCCATTAGATGCCATGTTTAATAATTTAAGTTTAAGAATCAAATCAAAATAGGGGAATTGCTTATCAATTCCACAACATGTCACAAGTAGTATGCAATTCAAACTACAAAAGAATGCATAAACATTGTGCAAAACCCCATGCCATATAGCTTGAAATTATTCCCAAGTCAAACAAACTTGACTTGCACTCGTGAATAACCTATAAACATATGCTTAACATTTGCATCTTAACAAGCTCAATACAAATGAAAGCCAACAATTAGCTCCTCTATCTTAATCACACAACACGATGCCCTTGTACGCTGTGATGCTTGCTTCCATCAATACACACGCTTGCCCAACTAAACCTAAACAGAGTAGCAAACACAATACTTATTGCCTTTTTTTCACCAAACACCTTATAATTCACAGGAAGGCTAATAATAGCATGACTACGAACATGTAGTGTAAAGGATAATGAAAGAGAAGTATGAACAAGTGAGGAAGATGGTAGTATACTGTACATTATAGCAAGAAAAATGCTAAGCATGTTTATTAAAGTTAACGAATGGTGGCACTTGCTCGTGGGATGATAGGAGCTTAAGGGTTTGTATAGTACATGGGGATAGCCTAAAGGTAGATCATTAATAAGAGTGAAGAAAATAAAGTGAAAGTAAGTAGAGATTGAGTATATGTATATATACATATTAAATGTAATACCTTACAGTTTGGACTAGTGATCTTTTGAATCTCATAAAAGCAAAATAAAATTTGACCCTAAATTTTATTTTTCTTTTATACTTTGTTAAGTGAGAATATTAATAACAGTATATTTAAGACTTTTACTTGAAATTTAGAAATAAAAAAAGAAAAGGGAAAAGGAGGAGAGAAAAAAAAAAAAAGCTTCCCTGATAAATATCAATTATGAAAAAAAATAGATTTTTAAATGAGTTGGACTAATAAAATGTTGCTTTGAGATAATACATGTTTTACCATGCATCACTATAAATTACATGAAGCATTGCTATAAACTTCCATTATTTATAGGTTAATTGATATATCTTATAAACTTATGGTTAGAGAATGAAGTAATATATTAACTATTGAAAACTCTAACTTTGAACTTTGGGATATGATATAATACTTAGTGATAGTTTATAATTATAGGTAAGAAATATAACCAATAGAGTACTTAAAATAGTTTTATTTACATGAAATTATGGTATTATGTGTTAAGATATATATATATATGTGTGTGTGTGTGTGTGTGTGTGTGTGTGTGCATATACACTTATCTATGTTACAATGCATTTGAATCATAATCACAAGTAAGTAAAAAATCTAATATATTTATTCGTACTAGAAACGTTAATAACCTAAATAGTAATAACAATTGTAGTTTATATTTAGTATACTTGAGTTTATAGTAGGCAAATCGATACCTAGATATTTGAGATGCTTTCTTTTGTTTTGCTCTATCGATTGTAGTTGAAGGAGGGAACGGAAATTTAACAAGTTAGAAAATAAGATATACTTGCCAAACACATGAGAAAATAAGGAATAAGTTCATAGTTAGTATTGCTTAATTAGATTAATAAAAAAAGTTACAATTTCCAGAGCGGTTAATGAGGACTCCATAATGTGTTTTTCTCATCTAATTACTTAAGATTTAATAATAATAACAATAATGTGATCAGCTTAACATATGTCGAGTAAAACAAAAAGAATAATGTCTACTAATAATGTTAGAAATGATTTATTTAACTTTTAAAAAAAACAAACAAGAAAAAATACAACTAAAGTACAAAAAAAAAAACATTATATATTCAAAAGTATGTATGTGTGCACATACATGCAATTATTAAAAAAAAAAAATAGGCACAAAAGATATCTTAAATCATTGCAATTATAAAATCAAGTAAAGAAGTCAATTAGAAGAGCATTGGATTAAAGGTGACAACAAATGAATTGCCCCAAAACTTAGTCATTTCATAAAACAAGGACATAATCGTTAGTGGAAATCAGAATGACACCTAATGGACACTTCGCTTAATTCTATTAGACTGCTGTTAAGAAAGCTTGTATAAAGCTGGATTAAATCAACAAAATATAACTATGGTAAATTGATAATAGTTTCTTCCTTATTACTTCACCATGGAAATAAAAAAAAAATAAATAAATAAATAAAAGGTTAAAAAGAAAGAGACAGAAAAAGGAAAAAAAGAAAGAAAGTAAACTTCGCAAATTAGCATCTAGGGCATTAGTACCTAAATTGCAAAAGTTCTTGTTGTAGCTTAAAGTTTATGATAAGTTATAAAAAATTAATAGAAGTGAATTCATAAATTGGATTTTAAAAATGAATTGATAAAATACAATATAATTATACATATATTCTAGTATATATTCTTACTACTCTAATGATTGTATTAAGAACATAAATCTCTCTCTCTCTCTCTCTCTCTCTCTCTCTCTCTCTATATATATATATATATATATATATAGATAGATAAGTAGATGGAAGATAATTATACAATATCTTATTGATATATGTATTTATATATGTCTATATGTATATGTATACACACTTTATTATGTATAGCTATTTATATATGTGTGTGCATATATATATATATATATATATACATAGTTATATAATGTGTATATAAAAATATATGCATATATAAAAGCACGGTGAAAGTTAAGCTTATAATTAAGGCTCCTTGGTGGCACATAATTGTGGGGAGAGAGAGAGAGAGATATGAAGGGTAAAAGAAAAGAGGAAGCATATAGATATGCATGGTTATAGTATATGTATCAATTTATATCTATGTATATATTTTACAACAAACATTTACGTATATTTGTATGTAATTTTTATTCGTTAATAGTAAGACATATATAAAAAATTAAGGATATCGCATTGAACATCAAAAGGTAAGTGTATAGAATTTAATGTGGTTTTAATATCTATTTTGAATATGGATATAGTTTAATAATAATTGTGTGTGAAGAATGGACTATTTAGGTAATTCATTGTATCTTAAGAATATAAATATAAGCTTTCGTAGTCAAGCGTGATATTGGGTTACAAATGATGTATTTAAGAGTTAATTTATATGAAGTCAAGTTGGAAAATTAATTATTGTAATTCATAGTATATTAATTATTTTTTTCGAACAAATAATAATAAATGCATAATAATAACATGAAATATTAACAATAAAGATTTCCATTGTGGTGCTTTGTTACTTGTAGAAGTTAATATCTAGACATTTGTGATTAAATTGTTGTAAATGCTTTGTTGGGTGAATGTGTGTTACTTTAGTTGTTAACTCTAAGTTTACAAAGGACTTTGATAACAATTATATATAGTATGTGTCTCTTAGTGAGATTTATAGTACTACTGGATCGACCTTTATGATGTACGAAGGTCTATTCTATATAGTAAAGAAGAATGAATCTATAACTTGCACTACGTTATTTTGTGAACCTAAATATGTTGGCATGGCTAATTTTTATTACTATGTAATAAAAAAAGAAGAGATTTGTTAATTTATATCTATAATGTTATAACAATATTATTTCATGACATTTTCTTTTCAACCTAATTGTGGCTTCATGAATATAATATATGATTTGTTACAAACATATTGGTATATTTTATGTAATACTTGGCCAACTACAATATATATATATATATATATATAATCGATAAACATGTATATGCCACTAACTCTCCTCTATACTCCCTATCTATGCCTATTTACTATATGTTAATAATATATATGACGAAGATATAAGCTGACCTCATGAATATATTCACATGTATTTATTTAACTAATATGTAGCTGGTGTTTAAGTGTCTATATAAGTAAAGTATGCTTATCATAGATATAAGTGAGCGATATACACAATATATGAATATATATATGTATACATAGATATTCTTACACAGGTACATATATCCAGTGTAAGCCCTACAATTAGGTGTTTGAGGTTTAGTCTGTAAAATTTAGGGTGATTGAGCCTAAATTTTATTAAAAAATTAGGAATATTAGTAAAAGTAATCTTATAAGTTTGAATTTAAGAAAATAAATAATTAAATATTGTAATATTAAATTATATATATTATACATTATTTATTGGAAATGCGTAAAATGAGTTCCAATAATTAAAATTGATAGAGATAAATTATATACACATTAAAAATTATAAAATAACATAAATAATATCTAGGGATATTTATTTGTATTATATATGTATTTACGTATAGATAAAAATATGTGAAATTACTTAAAATATTTGAAATATACTAAATAATTAAGGAAAATTCATAAAAAAATTAAAGAAAAATATGGAAAAGCAAAGAAAAGTCCATAATAGAGGCGTGACATAGTGGAAATTAAAGAAAAAATAATAGCTAATAATATTAAGACAATTAGAAAATGAAAAAGGGAGAGATAAGGGGCATGTGGCACTTGAAAAATTAAAGTAAAACCCTAAACACTACTATAAATTCAGAAACTCTATTCTACAAATTATTTTGGTCAGTTGTGAATCTAGAAAAATTAGAGAGAAATCAAGAAGAAAGAGGAGAGTATTTTTACCAAAAATTAACAAATTAATGTGCAATTAAGGTTTATGAAGGGAACTCACACCTAACAACCACCTGGAGAGAGACAACCACTACCACATGACAGTGAATCTATTGCTTGGTGGTGTCGATAATGCTAGAGCTATCACTGGTGGTTATAGGCCCTTTAATTTCTTTTTGAAATTATTTAATTTAGTAAAAATATCAAATATACATGAAAAATTATGAAGTTTGGTATTCTAGAATATTTTTGTATGTAGATTTAGGAGAAAATATCAATTTGATGAAATTAGGGCTTGAGATATACTATTCTTAAGAAATGACTAAACTTGAATTAATTTTCAATATTAAAATAAATAACCTTAGTAGTGTAGTTTTGACTTCAAAATTTTTCCATAGAATATTTAGGATATATATAGTAGTGCTATGAAGAGTTCTTTCTGAAAGTTTATTTTCTAAATTTTTACTTAATTTTTAGACCCTTAAATTATGCATAAAAGGTAATATTTGGACTTAATTTTATAATTTAATATTAATTTGGTGAAAATTTTGATTTAGTACGTAATTAGGTGTTTTAGTATTTTAATTGTTGATATAGGATGATATTTGTAATGTTTGAGGTGTTAGATGTAAGTATTATGTAATAAATATGTAATAGGTAAAATGGTATATTTTAAGTTAATTTTGTGATTTAAGATTAATTAGGTATAAATTTTGATTTAAGATATAATTAGACATTTTGATATGTTATTAGATGATAAAGGATAGTATATGTAGTGTTAGAAGTGTTAGATAGGTGATATATGTGTATAATATGTAATAATACATAATATGTGTATATAGGAATTAAATGGGTAGAAAATATTAGGTAAAAATTAATAGTATTATAATATTAGGAATATAATATAAATTTGATTTGAAAGGTGAATTTACAAAATTATATGGAAAATATAAGTTATTCTCACATCGAGAGCTAATTCGGTAATTAAATTAGGAATATAATGTACTATATGAATCAAAATACTAGTTAGGGGCTAAATATGAGATTTAGGATACCAAAGTGTAATGCGATTAATGTCACATAATTGTTTGGAATGAGTTCCTAAGGTTTGCGTATAAATCCTGTAATTATAAATTTAATTAAAACCTAATTAGAAACTGATTCGAAAACTGAATCAGAACCTAACCTTAATTAAGAATAATTGTAAGAGACTTAAGAACCTGAATAATTAGGTATAATAAAATCCTAAACTATAATAATAATAAGAGTTATAGAATAAAGCCTATATAAGGTAGTTATATGATTACTAAAATAACCTTTGAATTATAGGGATTTTCGGTAGACGATTTATTGCGAGTCGTATCTTGAGTGAGTAAGTGTGAAGTCTAAGTAAGTTGGGATCGATACTTTACTGTATTTTAGAGTACTGTTTTATAGTACTTAAAGACTTAAGATTATACGTAATTGCGTTTGTTAGATAGTTGCCTGCATGCATGCCTGTGTATACGTATTGCTAAAAAACTAAATCAAAGTGGAAAATGTTAAAATGTATTTTGAAATTGTATCTCAAAATTTTAGCACCAATCAAGCTCTAGGCATGAGAATTCATTTCAAGAAATATATGATTATTTTCAAGACCCTTTGAAAAATAATTTCTCGAAATGTGGAAAGTCTTACTCCTTCCTTTTAATTTGAAAAATAATTTTAACAAGAAGTAGGTTATAAGAGTGATAAGACAGTTACTCAATTTATTGAGGAAGAGGAGAGTAGGGACTAAATTAAAAAGCCTCTACCTTTCCTAAAGTACAAAGCTTTGTTTGTAGATGCTCCATAGATGGCTTAAGATTTAATATAGTTTGGCTTACACTTGACTCTAAATTCCAAGTGAATCGAGGTTTTCTTGGGTTTAATGAGAAATTGACTATTTTGTGTATGGGAAAACAAAGGATGTGAATGAATCGTTAACTCTATATTACTCTCTAATCAACAAAACGAACTATAATTGATTTTTGAAATTGATATTACTCAAAATCAAATAAAACAATACAAATATTAGAAGATATTTATATAACTCATAATAAAATAATAACTAAGCCAAGGTTAACTACAATTTAAGTAATTAAATTGATAAAAATGAATAAGATTAGAGATAAAGATATCTTAATCAAGCTAGGGCTCTTGAAGTGACTAAAGGCTCATTTATTGCAACAAAATAATATAAGAAAATGAGGGTAATTATATAAAGTTAAATATATAAGTAACTCAATCAAATATGTGTATGTTAGTTGAATAAGTAGGAACTATGAGTTGGATGGTAGCTTAAAGCCTTTGGTGGCCAGTGTCCCTTCATCCCATCAGACAATTATTACTTGCTTATTTGATAGGTGGTTGTCATTCAAATTCGTAGCTCTTGTTCACATGCCTTATCTCTTACTAACAGTACAGGGTCCTCTAATGTATACCTGGTATCCAAACACCTTATATTCTGCTAATTAGACGATACTTGGTTAAGGGAAAATCTAAGCACAACCAAAATCTTATATCTGAGGATGAAATACACCTATCATGTTTTCTCTTGACCATGATGTAGAGATTATTTGGAAAGATAGAAATAATAAGCTTTTTCAATAGAACTCATAACCACTTATTTTTAGTAGAACATATAGGGTTATTAGCATCAAAATTTTTGGGCTATTATAAGAATTAAGGAAAATTAAGAGGTACAAAATCATTCTTACGTAGTCAAAACCTCCCCATAGTAATTGGATCAAATTAAGGTCAGATGGGTTAACTATAGTTTTGGATAATAGAGTTGTAGGAGGAGGGATCTTAAAATGATCAATGCATTTTGTTGGAGGCTTTGCGTATAATTTGGGAGCAACAAACATTTTTACAATAAAAGTATAGAGTTTATCATGGAATGAACTTGCTTAAGTAATTCAATTACAATAAAGTCATCATACTATTAGATATGTTGGAAGTGTACAATGTTTTGTTAGGCATGGATGGTCTCATGACAGCAAATCAACTTATTTTGGCTTGTAGGGAGTTGCTATCCAGATTACAAATAGTGTAAACTTTTTCACCAATTGAGAAAGAAATGTATAAAGAATTTTCCTCTTTCATAGAATTGCCACCTAGTCTTGCGTATCCCATTATCCATGATAATGATGGCTTTCATATATTTCATGATAGTATTGTTTCAGATATATAAGCTTTAATGTTTTATCTCTTTTCTACTAGAAATTTTTCAATAAAAAAAAAAAAAAGCATTTGGACTCTTGATTATTTTGCCTGATTTTATATATTTTTTATTTACTATTTTTTATTATTTTATCCAAGAGTAAAATAATAAAATGGGTTGAGAAGTATGTTCTTTATAAATATTCAATTTCAAAATGGGAAATAAAACATACATAAAACAATCATAGGGAGTGTATTTGCAATTTATACTTTTTTTTTTTTATCCCTCCTTATGTAATAATTTGATTTTGATGTTTTCCTTGCACATGGCATATTTTTGTTGTCTTTCTAACTTATAGATCTTCTTCTTCTTGACAACCCACAAACCCCCATCTTCCCCCCCCCCCCCCCCCCTCCCTTCCACGTTTATCCCTAAGATTTTAAAGGTGAACTAAAGATAAATAAATGACAACGAGATAATTACATGAACTTCAATTGAATATAAAATTGTAATATACAAGTTAGTCCCATGTAAATTATTGAAGAGTATTACTAGTGGATCATAAGTTAAGATGGTGAATATCAAATCAATAATAATTAGGAAATTTTTAGTTTGGTGGTTGAAAGGCTCATTAGTTATTTGTTGATTTGACTATTGATTATTTTTTAATTTATGAATTATAAAAAATCATAGATAAATATATATTTATTAATTATGATTAGGTATGAACTCCTTTTTTTTTTTCATATTAACATGTATGGTGTGTAATTGTTTATCACTATTAAAACATCCCATGATAACAAACATATTCAATTGACCCCTTTTTATTTTTATTGCCACGAACATTGTAAACAATGTAATCTAATCTTTTCACTTGTGGGTCTCAACTCTATTAAAAGACATCATACTAGAAGCTAGTGTTGGGAGATAAAAGCAAGATTTTGATTTTGGATTACATAATTAAGCCAATGATTGCGACTGAAATTGGTGAATGTAAACAGAAGTAAAAGATTAAAAGCATGAGTAGCATGGAAAAGCCAAAGTAATCGGCAACGGACTATGACCTTTTAAATGGTCAGTATATATGTTTCGTTTTTGCCTAACCACTTGAACTTTGGGGGCAACTATGGAGATAGTGATGGTTTTGCATTTAAATCTATTTCTCAGGATGGTTAACAAATAGCATATATACTGAATAAAATCAATACAGTCGTGTAGGAGAGTTTCCATTCTACATTTTGTGTTTTAGTTTTATGTAGAACTTTTTTTTATTATTATTATTTCATGTCCATCAAATCAAAGCAAGATAACCCTAACATTTGTTAGTATTTCTGTTTCTGTTATCTTTTGTGAATGAAGTAATTTTTCCCAAGCCTATGGGCTTCATGAATGAATTTATCTATGTTATTGATTGGCCCCTAAAAAAAAAAAAAAAAAAGAAAAGAAAAAAGAAAGGGTGTGAAATGATTTTGATTTTGTTATAATTGAAGATGATGAACAAAATCAAGAAGTTAAAGCTAAAAGTGTGATATGATATATGATAGTAAGAATATTAGGATGGATCCAAATGGAAAGGTAAAATAAAAAGAATAAAGATAATAAAAAGGACAATTACAACTAGTTATAGCCATGATCGCTCTCTCTATTTATCAATATCTTTTCCTAATGTAATAAGAAGAATCCTAAATTTTAAATTCCTAGGGGTGGTCACTCCTTTACGTACGTCTCTCACGCGTACTTTCTATTCCCTCAATTTTTTTATCACCCTTTAGTTTTAACCTGTCCACTACTCACATCCTTTTTTACTTTCTCCTCTACCCTTTTCGAGTCCAATAAGTTATCGTCCTTCATTGGGGATAAACTACATACAATAGTTCGCATTGCACTTCTAAGCTCGTCTTGCCATTTTTGTTTTCAGAAGTATTGTCTAACGTATCTCTTTACTAACATCTCTTCATTATAGTACCACTTTACACTTTCTAAAATGAGATTAGGGGG